>JAJONR010001212.1:0-170068 GCA_029582245.1 Solanum etuberosum | reverse complement strand
CTTCTCGGAATGTAAATTGAACCCCGAACCCCTTTAAATTTCAATTGATTTTAATCTGTTTAAATCTTTTGAAAATCTTAAGTTTTCTTAATTTCTTTCAAAAATTAAGTGGCGACTCTTTTGAAAGATCGATTTTTCTTCAAATCATAATAAGTTAAATCGATTTGTTTTAAAACTTGTCGATCATTTCCCTTTTCCTTATAAAACAGGTGGCGACTCCTTTAAAACTCTTTTTATTCTTAAAATTCTCTTAAAATCGACTTAATTGATTATTTTTCGAGTCACCGCGACGTTTCTCCCTATTTGAATATAGTAGGGATGCAAACACCCACCCCATTTTCATTCCTCCATATCGCATGGCTCCGGTAGAATTGAGAGAGCTTAAGGCTTAAATCCAAGAACGTTTTTATAAAGGTTTTATCCGTCCTAGTGCTTCCCCGTGGTGTGCTCCTGTCTTGTTTGTTAAGAAAAAGGATGGTAGTATGAGGATGTGTATAGATTACCGACAATTGAATAAGGTCACCATTCAAAACAAGTATTCATTTCCTCGAATAGATGATCTTTTTGACCAATTGCAAGGTGCGTCAGTTTTCTCTAAGATTGATCTTAGGTCTGGTTACCATCAGTTAAAGATTAGGCCTGAGGATGTGCCCAAGACGGCGTTTAGAACCCGTTATGGGCACTATGAGTTTCTAGTTATGTCGTTTGGGTTGACTAATGCGCCTGCAACTTTTATGAGTTTGATGAATGGTGTGTTCAAACCATTTCTTAATTCGTTTGTGATAGTATTTATTGATGACATTCTGGTGTATTCCAAGAGTAAGGAAGAGCATTCCGACCATCTTCGTATTATTCTGGGTGTTCTTGGGAAACAAAGGTCGTATGTAAAATTTTCTAAGTGTGAATTTTGGTTGACTTCGGTTACATTTTTGGGGCATGTAGTTTCAAAGGAAGGGGTAATGGTAGATCCCCAAAAGATTGAAGTGGTTAAGAATTGGGTTTGGCCTAGCTCGGTGACTGAAGTTAGGAGTTTTGTGGGGCTCGCTAGCTACTATCGTCGGTTTGTGAAAAACTTTGATTCTATTGCCATGCACTTGAAAAATTTGACCAAAAAGGAGGTACCTTTTGAATGGACTGAAAAATGCGAGGGGAGCTTTTAAAAGCTCAAGACTCTTTTGACCACCGCACCTATTCTAGCACTACCGGTTGAAGGGAAGGATTTTATTGTTTATTGTGATGCTTTGCATTCTGGGTTGGGTGTTGTATTGATGCAGGATGAGAATGTTATAGCCTATGCATCGCGTCAATTGAAGGTGCATGAGAGGAATTATCCAACACATGATTTGGAATTGGCAGCGATAGTGTTTGCTCATAAGATCTGGCGACATTATCTTTATGGTGTTAAGTGTGAGGTATTTACTGATCATCGTAGTTTTCAGCATATGTTCACTCAAAAAGATCTAAATTTGAGACAGAGAAGGTGGATGTAGTTACTTAAGGATTATAATGTCACCATTCAATACCATCCGAGTAAGGCTAATGTGGTGGTAGACGCGCTAAGTCGAAAGGCGGTAAGTATGGGAAGTCTAGCGTACTTTAGTGTATCCAAGCGACCCTTGGCTAGGGAAATTCAAACCTTAGAGTCTAAGTTCATGCAGTTGGGCATCTCAGAGAAAGGTGGGGAGTTAGCTAGCATTGAAGTAAGGGCCACGTTCATCGAGGAGATCAAGGCCAAACAGTTTAAGGATGAGAATTTGAGAGAGCTCAGAAATAAGACAGTGTCCGATAAGGCACAAGAGACCACTCTTGACGCGGGAGGTGTACTCAGTTTTAAAGGAAGGATTTGTGTTCCTCAAGTAGATGACTTGATTCAGAAGTTGTTGATAGAATCTCATGTTTCGAGGTAGTCCATTCATCCGGGGGTGACCAAGATGTACAGAGATTTGAAGCAACTTTATTGGTGGTCTGGCATGAAGAAGGTTATAGCGGAGTTTGTGGCTAAGTGTCAAAATTGCCAACAAGTAAAGTATGAACATCAAAGGCCTGCAGGTTTGCTTCAAAGAATGCCAAATCCGAAATGGAAGTGGGAAAGGATAGCCATGGATTTTATGGTTGGTCTTCCCAAGACTTTGGGGAAGTTTGATTCTATTTGGGTAGTGGTTGACAGATTGACTAAGTCAGCCCATTTTATTCCGGTCAGAATAGATTATAACGCGCAACAATTGGCTAAGGTGTATGTGAAAGAGATAGTAAGGCTGCACGGGGTGCCCCTTTCTATCATCTCAAACCGTGGTACCCAATTCACATCAAAGTTTTGGAGGAAATTACATGATGAATTGGGCACACAACTCACTTTTAGTACAACTTTCCATCCACAGACGGACGGGTAGTCAGAGAGGACTATTCAAGTGTTAGAGGACATGTTGAGGGCATGCGTGATTGACTTTGAAGGACATTGGGATAAGTTCCTACCTTTGTGTGAATTCTCCTATAATAATAGTTACCACTCCAGCATCGACATGGCACCGTTTGAGGCACTTTATGGGAGGGGATGTAAATCGCCCATATGATGGTTTGAGGCTGGAGATGTGAAACCTATAGGGGTTGATTTAGTGAAGGATGCTCAAGATAAGGTAAGAAGCATCCACGAGAAGCTTTTAGCATCCCAAAGTAGACAAAAAAAGTATGCGGACCATAAGGTGAGGGACATGGCATTTCAGACTGGTGAGAAGGTTCTTCTTAAGGTATCACCTATGAAAGGGGTGATGAGATTCGGTAAGAAGGGCAAGCTTAGTCCGCGATACATTGGACCATTTGAGATTCTTGACTGTGTAGGGCCAGTGGCGTATCGATTGGCTCTACCACCTAACCTATTGGGAGTTCATCCGGTATTTCATGTGTCCATGTTGAAGAGATATCATGGTGACGGGGATTACATCATAAAATGAGACTCAGTTGTGTTAGACAAAGACCTCCAATATAAGGAGGAACCGGTTGCAATTCTTGATCGTGATGTGCGTAAGCTGAGGACCAAGGAGATTAAGTCCATGAAATTTCAATGGAAGCATTGTCCAGTTGAGGAAGCTACTTGAAAAACCGAGAAGGACATGCGAGAGAAGTATCCCCAATTGTTCGTCGATTCAGGTACTACTCCATTCTTACTTTAGCCTGTTTTTCCTAAGTTTGTCACTCGGGGACGAGTGATGGGTAAATTGGTATCTATTGTAACGACCTGTTTCCATCGTTATAGAAAAGCCAACGGGGAAAAATTTTGGGCCGGGAAACTTTTTTGTAGTAACTTGAGATTTCCTAGCCTAGTCCAGATTTGGACGAAATCAAAGTCAGTGAGGTCTAGGGAAATCTGGTAAAAAATAGGAGATCTAATTATAATTTTGATTAAATGAGTGGAAATCTAAGATGTTAAGGAACCCGTACGACTTTACGGAATTGAATTCGGGTGAGTAGAACTCCTAAAATTGATCTTAGTGTGAACGGGTATTTTTTGAGTGTCATGAGATGAAGGTGTGTTGTGAAATAGGGGTTTGGAACTCTTAATTCGACTCAGTGTTTTCGTGCAAGCCGCTGTGGTGGGATTATTCCCACCAAGGCGGGGCCGTTGTAGCGGGGTGAGGACCGTTGTGGCAGGGCAATCGCGATTTAAGTCGAAAATAAATCCCAAAATCATTTTATTCTGTACTTTTTGACTTTGAGAGCTAAGGAACGACCCCAGGTATTTTCTTGACAGTTTTCCACCATTCTTGAGGCCAAAGGTAAGGTTTTCACTCCCCGGATCCGTTTTTCGATCCGTAGAACTTAGTTTCGCGGGTAATTATTATTGGGGAAGGGTTTTGGAACTGTTTGGATGGTGGAAAAAGCCCTAATTTTGATATTGGGATCATGGGTTTGATCTAGGATTGATAGAGTTGATTGTAATCCAGGTAATTAGACATTGTTTATTGATCCTCGTGTTATATTGATTGTTTGTAGACCAAGAACTAGCGGAAAGAATCCGGAAAAGGAAGAATCAAGTTTCTTAGAGGATTCAAACTTTGTTCGAGGTAGGTGATGGTTGTGATTTCATGTTGTGTGGTATATGTTTGTTCTTGCTTCATTATAATGCATGTATGTCTGCGAATATTGCATTATTGATCACATTATTCGTAAATGAGGATGATTGAATAATTATTTGCCATGAAATCATGACTTGATTGTATGATTATGAAAATATACTTTGTGATTGTGGCTTGTTGAATGGATCGGGTGTTGCGTTCCAACACACTAACTGGGATCGGTTGCCACGTTCCGACATAAACATTGGATCGGATACCACGAACCGGTACACTAACAGTTTGGGTTTGGGTTCCATGAGAGGACCATTGACTTGACATAACTGTATGTTTTTGAGAATTGTGAAATGCTCCGTTGTTCGTAACTGATGTTGATATTGTATATGTTCGGTGTATGCATGCTATTATTATGTTGTAATGGCTCATGTATGTTGCACTTAGTGGGATAGCCGCGTGATCCTACCAGTACATTGTGGTTGTGTACTGATAATGTACTTGCTCTTTCTTTGTTTAGTACAAGGCATCTTCAAGCGGCTACTGACAGACCTCGTTTAGAAGATCAGTGATCGTCATCGAATTCAAGGGTGAGTCAGTTCTTCCGGGCTGCCATGAGTTCTCTTTCTGTTTATGTCCACATTTTCGGACTTAGACTTTCTAGTAAGTTATTCGTATGTTAGTTTGGGGTTGTACCCTTCTTGTTTAGACTTATGGTTCTCGTTAGAATTTTGGTACATTGACTTTCAGGTTCTAGGCTTTGTTACACTTTTAGAGTTTATGAGAACTCTATTTTCCTTTAGCATTTAAACCTGTTTCTGTATCTTTAAATGCGTAGTTTTTGGTTAAGTTGTTTAGTTTGGATCGTAGTAGTGGTTCTCCCACCAGAGAGTTAGTGTGGGTACCAATCACGACGGTCTGGGTCGTGACAGAGGGAGGAGAAGGCAGAGAGTGGGAGAGAGGTGAATTGTATATGTATATCGGTTAGATAATTGTATATTATACATATGTGTTTGTATATTCTGGCGAGAGAGATTGGGAGGAGGAGAGAGGCGAGCGGGATTGGGAGAGGGAGGAGGGAGGCGAGCGAGAGAGGACAATAATATGTATAATTCACATCTCGTTTGTATAATTTGCAGGTACATTTGTATAATTCGCGTGTTTTTGTATAATTGGGTAATATAAAGTCTGAAATTATACAAATATAATAAAACTCGAAATAACGAATTGATACAAATATAAACATATGAACTTTAAACAATTATACAAAATATATTATACAAATTATATTATATAAATTATATTATACAAAATTCGAAAACTATACATTTATACAAACTTTAAAAAGTTATACACAAAAAGATTGAATGTATATGATGACAAAACTGAAAAACCAAAGGAAATCATCGTCATATACAAATACAAACCATCGTATACAAATACAAATCAAACAAAGAATTGTTAGTTGCGAATTATATATATACAAACGTGGCTAATTATACAAACTCAAAGTCAGTCCATGTAATTAATGGTTAAAGTTAGTCGCGAGTGGTAATTATAGTAAACTATAGCTATGATGAGTAATTAAGTAGTATAAGTTTGCTTAACCGCGTAATTTTTCCATATTTAATTTGCTTCCAAAAATCAAAATACACAATTAGTTATCTCAGTATTAGTGTTATAATTCCATAGCTCTTCGCGTCTAATAATTCCCTCGCCATCACCTTGATATTTTTTAATATCAGTGATATCTTTGGAAGATTCATCTTCTTCTTTTTTATTGCATTCAAAGTATTAATCATTTTGCTTTCGTCATGTCCATGGTGTTTACAGAAGGGGCAATAAAATGGCAAATTATCTATCATACACAACCTTTTAAGAGTATTTCGTCCAAATTTCTCATGGACATATTGTAGTTTTGTTCTTGACTTTAACTCTGGCTCCGGTAGATCTCGACTTTTCTTGGGTCACTTTATCAATCGTTGACTTGTCTACCGCGGAAGCTATGGACAATAATGATGGCTTAGTGAATAACTCGAAAGAAATATACAACAAAAGCTTTTGCAGTGGGATTGAAACCAATGGTCCATGGAAATACTCTAAATTAGTGTTGTATATCATTGTAGAATAGGCAGTTAACATATTTAGCCGCATCTAATACATATTCATCATGTTTGTCAAATCTAACCAATATATGTCGACGTGCAAGCCATTCGATAAATTTTTAGAAGGGAAACTTACATAAATATACTATATTAAAAAATTATTTACCATTGTAATAATTTTTTTTTCACTTGATCACTTTTAATATATTTATAATACAGTTATAATACATATTACAAAGAATAATTTATTATTCATATATACTATAAATTTTATTGATGAATACTACATTTATCACACATTTTAATACACTTATAATACAATGTGTCAATTTCTTACCAAACAAGCATAATATATATTTTTTTAAAACAGTTATAATACATATATATTACATACATAATTCACTTTTAATACATATTGCAGATTTTATATTGCATACATAATTCACTTTTAATACACATTGCAGATTTAACATAGTATTGTTATGTATTACTATAAATGGTAATAAATAAAAAGTATCGCTAAAATCAGTAATTATTTATTAAAAGGTATCCATCCAAGTATTTTTTCCTTTTTAAAATACACTTTTTGAAAAACATAATCCATCATATCAAACATATATATCGAATAAAAAAGAGTGGCTAGCCTTGCGATTGTAAAGTTACATGGAAGCATAAACTGGATAATCAAAATAAATTCACCAAACTCACTGCCATGACCAGGAAAAAATAAACTACAAAAATATTAAGAAAAGCCTAAGAGAACTTTCTTGAAAGCCAATATGAACACACTAATAAAAAGTGTATCCCATAGATTTTAAGGATACGCCAAATATTATGCTAAATTAAGATGCAATATTATTAGTCCCAGAATAATCGATCTCATACATAATATATCACCAGTCAACCAAAAGGTTATGTGATGCCAGGATAAATGAGTTCGATACTAAACGGAACAATAATCCCAAGTCAAGAACTTAAAAAAAACCTATAATCTAATACCGACCATTAGTTTCAAATGGGATAAAAACAAAAACAAACCAGCAGTCCAAGTCGTATCAAATAAAATAGTCTCCAAAAACATGAAAGATGTAATTTCCACTTGAGAAAATAACGTTTCACTGCAAAGAGCCATAATGAGAGTTCTCACTAATAGTCTTGAATCATCACATTGATGATTCATCCGAATGGTTTTCTATTCTTGAAAATAGGACGATCGATGTCCATGTCACCAGCATATACATCTGAATCTACTTAGATAGAGTGTATCTAGAACAAATTACATCTAATTTTGAGTTCATGTATCCAGAGATACATGTATCTAGATGCACCAAAATCTGATAGGATTCGTAATATTACAAATAATGTGCATCTAAGCAATTTACCGATACGCTAGCGAGATTTCTGTAAGTTACCCTTAAATAAATAGTTTTGACTCATGGGCCGACCCTGGTCCAGCCCCGATCAAGCCTTGAGGGTCAACGGCTTATATGGGTCGGTGTTTAGTGGTGTTTTATTAAAAAATAAAAACTCATGGATAAGTACAAGCAAGAGAAACGTAGTCAAGAGAATAAAACCTAATAAAATGCTCTCTTCTCTCTAGGCGACTGGAATGGCGACGGAAGGTCTTCCAAGGCTTTGTCGTCCTCTCCCCAACTTATAGCTGAGGAAGAGCCAGTACCAAAACCTACATATGCTACACAAATCATATCTAAAACTCATTCAAATTTTGTGCCAGAAACACAATTGAAATCGATCAAATATGTACATGGAGAGCCAACCCTACAATTCACATTTAAGGAGTTAGACGAGTTTGTTACTGAAGAGGGACTTCACCAAACCATTGTGATAAAGTTTTTCTTATGGTGCACCAAAAATCCAAGAGTTGCAAAGCATTACTCCAAAAAAATTTGCTATCAAAGGTCAGTGTTTAATTGGGTTACTTCCTACAAGACATATTTTGATTCATTGTGACCAATATGAGGATTTTACATCAGTTTTATCGCATCAATCTGGTTATATTCAGTTTAATGGTGTGCACTATGTTTATAGAACTTTTCCATGGTCTCTTTCTTTCAATGTGAAGTAAGAAGCTTCAAGAGCATTAGCTTGGTTATCCCTGTCAGGTTTTCCTACCAGTTTGTTTGCTAGGAAATCTCTTTTATCAATTGCATCGGCAGTGGGGCGCTCCATTGCAATCGATAAAGCAACTCAAGTTCGATCAAGACCTAGCACACCAAGAGTAAAAGTTGAGCTTGATCTGTTGGACAAGCACCCTAAACGAATTTAAACTCCAATATTTGGATGAGGAAACTATAAGATTTTGGAGTACTTTCAGGAGATTGTTTAAGATAATCTTCCTTTGTATTGTAAATTGCAATTGCAAGAATCAAGGTCATGCCAAAACAAATTGTTGTCTATCTTGAAAAAGAACATAGTCCATGATCAAGAAGCGCGTGATATCGAAAAATATAAGGGTGCTGCAAAGGAGAATTTTGAATGAGAAGAGGGGACTAGAAGAAGTTATTCAAAGAGACAATGATAAAAAAACTCAGTACGTTCACCAAAAACAATGTCTTGGCGATAAGCCGGTAACTAAATCATCAAAATCTGATGATGTAATGCACAATAATTCCAGTCCTATGTTGGCTCAAAAAAATCCTCAAGCTCAATCAGACTTGAATTATGATTTGTCATATCTGATAAAGATGCACAAGGTGTTGTTGAGGTTCAAAATAATCTAGTTACCATCAGAATAACTGTTGGAAATCAAATTGTTCATTGCTACTGTTGGATTTGATCCTAATTGCAAGGAGAAATCTTCAGAGTGTATAGATATTGAACACAAATCTAATAAGGCTTTGGGGGGCGTCCAGGTAACAGGGGCATGTCTCAACTTTGACAACTATTGAGACATCACAATCGGTCCTCATTGAGGATAATCAAAATGTGAAAAAAAAATTGGTTCTTCCACATCTACAACTGATATATTGAATGTACATCATGGTGTATCTCAAAGATTGGAGAATACAAATTCAAGAGTTATGGTTGATGCATCACTAGTTGATTCTCAACAACAACTAGGTGATGTTAATGCACATGAATCAAATGAAAATCATAGGCAGCATTTAGTTGTTGGATAGGGTAAACATGTTATAGAGACTAAACATGAGGCAACACAACGAGTTGAAAAATCCAGTGATGAGGCCTCTGCTCAACATGGCATCAAGGATTGAAATTTGGTGGCACCGAAAAACGCAGCAGCTACTTCAACTAATAGTTTGATGAGTTCTAGTGGGAAAAAATGTATTACAGGTGAGAGTCGATGGGCGAATATGGTAGAAGAAGATGATGAGCATGTCACACCTCATAGTAAATTGAGCCCTAGAGCACCAACCTTTGTGCCTAAGGGTATTAGTAGCATAGCCCGTGTTTCATCTCCGTTACATCAGTGCTATTTTTCTTTGACCAAAAAATGTATTTATCTTTTTTCTTTTTCATTTTCCTTATTTTTCTTAAATAATTTATTTTTAAAAAAATCATTTTCATAACTCACGTCTCTTTGTCTTGATGACTACTTTTAATTAGTAGTTAATAATATTTATAATTATCAAACCTTTTATCTTTGGAATCTCTCGAAATTAGGGTTGTTCATGGTTATTGTTAAAAAATTAAATCGATCCTCAATTCTAATCAAACCGATTAAAAAAATCGATATTTGATTTGGTTTGGTTTTAAATTTGGAAATTGATACTATTTGGTTTAGTTTTGGTTTTACTAAACAAAAATCGTAAAAATAACCAAACTGAATTGAGAAATTAGATATATAAATTTTATAATTATTAGTATATTATTCATAAATAAAATATGAATATTTTTTTAAAATTTAATCAACTTAAATTTTTAACTTTACCATTTTCTCAAGCTCAATACTTAAAGTTTAGTCCAACTATTATAACCTAAGTCCAAGCCCATCAGAATCGATCACTTTAGTATTTACCTACCCTACCTCACATAAGATAGTTACACTTACGTTTAATTGAATCACTTTGTTAGTGTAATAATAACTCTAGTGTTGCTTAATTGAATTCAGAATAGCTTTCCAGTGGATTGTTTATGTACTAGGTGTATGTTTCTATCGAAATACGTATGTCCTCAAAACATTTATTACTTTCAAACCGAAAAAAATAGAAAAATTGAATCAAATCGAACCAAACCGATGGTTATTTTTTCGTTTAGTTTAGTTTTAAAATTTTAAAAATTAGTTTGATTTTGATCAATAGTCGATTCAAACCGAACCAAAAACCCCCTACTCAAAACCAAAGTAGTGCATAATGTTATTGACGTAATTTATTTATTATGATCTTTTTATGTTTTTTGTTTTCCATCCGGTATCCGGTACCCACATTGGAGCACGACTAAATCTGGATTCGCGCCGGAAAGTCCCACATTGGAGGGTAAAGCGCTCCCTAACAAAGGCACGACTCCGTACCCAAGGAGGCTTGAACCCGAGACCTCTTGGTTAAGAATGAAGGAGTACTTACCACTCCACCACAACCCTTGTTAGTATCATAAATTTTTTTTTATCATAATGTTACTGATCATCTTTGTCTATCATTTTGATGCAGGAAACTTCTTTTGCATTTTTTGTCGTCCTACTACTTATTTTTTGTTGTCTATTAGATTAGTTAGAAAATTGTTACTGACGTAATTTATTTATTATAGTATTCTTTTATGTAATTCATTAATCTATTATTTTTCTTAAAAATTTTCCAATTCAATAGATGTAATTGTATTAATTAACCATTTTTGGTGATTTATGAATGTGTTGTTTTTGAAAAATATTTATGATTTTCAAGTAATGTTAAATCTTTTAATTGTGTCGTTTGTTGTGGAATCTAAAAGAAAATTTTCTATTTCGATTTATAGTGGGGTGAAAAGTTGTATGTATAAAGTATTTACATCATATATAATAAAGTTAGGCATAAACAAGGTATTGAGCCGTTTATTTGTGTTATGCTTTCATTAATTCGTCACTACTCACTAATAACCATTTATTTAAGAAGAAGTGATCTTCCACTTTCAATTCCTTTACATATAGTAGAGTAGTACTATATTATTCCAACATTTAATGGAGTAGGTATTTATTTTCTGATGGGATTGTTTTTGTTTCTATGTTAATGTTTTATCTGCGATATTGATTTATTTTATTATTTTACTATGAGTTTTAGTGATAAGTTTTTGTACTGGTACAAATTTTAGATTATTGTGTTCATTTTTTCTTTTTCTTTTCCACCAAATATGAAAGACTTGTAAAAATTAATGGTTTAAATATGAGAATTTAAAAGTTTGAGAGCAAAGGCTCAATTAAATATATTTCAATTTTCTTTATTCTTTATCAATTTTTTTAAAGAATGAGATGAGAAATAAAAGCAGAAGAATATATCTCTAGCATTGCATTGTAACTCATACTATTAAGGTTTTTTTTTAAGTGGAAATTGTAAGTATAGATGCATTCAGTTCAGTATAGATGAATGAAATCTTAGCTTGATGACTTCTTCAATTATTCTTCACCAGAGAATTTGGCCACGCTTCACGCAGACGCGCAGTTATGAAAAATATATGTAAATTTATTTTAAAAATCAATTATGATACAAGAAATAAAAACCCAATTATAGAAATAAGAAAATGATAAAATCACAATATAAATATTTTTGTAGAATTAGATCTTAAGTGAATTACATTTTTATTATCAAATATTTTTCAAAATTAAAAGACTAACCATTTCTCTTTTTCATGTATTTGACTAATAGGGCTTCAAGGGAATGGAGTAAGTCATAATAAGAGCACCCATACTATCTCTGGCAACACCACCACCTCCATTATTAAGAAAAAAAATTCATATTTTATGATGTTAATACATAAAATTCGAATAAACATATTTAAGGACTTGATTTTATTTCTTATTTTTGTTAAATGATAAATTTACTGTCTGATGAATCTTCCTTTTATTCGAAAAAAAAGTGATGAAACTAAAAATAGGAAGAAAAAGAGATAAATATTTCTATTTCATTTCTTCTTTGATATTTAATTCTCTCTTTGTCCTTGTTTGTTCTTTTATTCATCATCGCCTAAATAAATATTTCTTTTATTTTTCATTATTATCTAAATAAACCTCTATTGCTAATTTTCGTATATATCTTATATTATTCTGGTAATTTATTACAATTAAAAAATTTATAAGAACCTAAATTAAATAAAAATTATAGAGAGAACATATGAAAAAGTAAGCAAAAAGAGAAAAATAACAACACAATTTTGTCAAGTCCTTAATCACAAAAACAAAGATGAAAAAAATTACCTACTCAATGCAATTATTTTTGAGCTTTTATCCGGCACCCCTTCTATCCATATCCAAGAGCCTTTTCATGGAGTCAAACTAAAGTATGAATCTGATACTACAATAAGAATATAGTATATCACTATTATTTCAAATATGGAATAAAAATAATAATCTTGATAATCTAATGAAACAAAAAATATGAATTTATGTAGACAAAATTGAAGGAATATCATAAGGTATCTTAAATTTTGAAATTAAATAGTTGGGTGTTATGAATATGAAAATTTAAAGAAAATAATATAATAATATTAATTAAAGTAGAAGTTCAATAGGTATAAGTTATGAGGTAAAAATTTGAAAATAAATAAAAGAAGGAAAAAATAAAATAATGAAGACAAAAAAAAACTCATGAACTATTCAACGTTTGTTGAGTGTTTAAGTTTTATTAGGAAAGCAAGCAAATCAACTTCTTCTCTTTTGGTACTACTCCATTGTGTTTAACAAAATTGAAAGAGGAAAAAAAATATAATAAAAAAAGAGACAAATATCTTGAAATATTGAAGTAGTAAATATTGAGACTTTTATTTTTTTGTAACAAAGAATTATAATGAGTGTAAATAATTTTTGAGACATTTAAATATAACAATAAGTAGAAGAGTACTAATTGATATATTTATTTTTTGTACAATAATAAGTAAGTAGAAAAATATGAAAAATTGTCAAAAAATTAAGGAAAAAAGATAAATAGAATATTTGACCAAAGAAAGGTACAACTTCACTTCTCTAACATCTAGCTTATATTATATATAGATTTTTAAGCACAACAATATGTAATAGCTATGAGAAATGTACCATAGATAATATACCTATGCAAATTTTTAGAATATTGAAATCAAAATAATATATTAATGAATCTTTATAATATTGAAACTTTATACTAATATGATCATCTCTCTTGATGAATCTTTCAACATAATTAAGCATCATTCTTCGTTTTGATGAACTTGTACTAAACTAATGTGAACATCTCTTTATAATGAATCTTTGAAGAATATATCTTTGATCTTCATCAAAGTGAAGAACATATCATGTCACTATCTTTTCTATGATTTCTATTGAAAAAGATGAAGAATAAAAAAAAAAAAATTAAAAAAAAAAGAGAAAAAAAACTACACTAATAGAAAGAAAGAATGAGAAAATGAAAAATGAATATTCAACATCTCCATGGATGATTGTTATTTATAGATTTGATAATCCATAAGAATAAGTTGAAGAGACACGTTATTTAAGTAGAGAATATGAATAGATGGAGGGTTTTTTGTAACTCATTAAATATAATTAGAATAGTAAATATGATTGATTTTTTTATTTAATATATAAAATATTTAATGAAAAGAATTAAGAAAAAAATCTCAAAAAATAGGAGAAAAAAAATAAATATGAATGGAGGCCATAGAGAGGTGTCACATCACCTTGTATATGTTTCTCTTTTATATTATATATAGATTTAAGTAATTTTTGTTAACTTAGAACCTGTTTGGCATTGCTGCTAAAAGTTACTTATTTTTAGAAGCATTTTTGATAAACAAATTGTGTCTGACTAATTATTATTTATTTTTTAAAAATGCTTTTGTGAGTCAAATTACTAAACAGACAAGTAACAATGTACTTTTAATATCAAAATTATTTTATATAGAGAAATTGTTTTAAATACCTATTATAAAATTTTAATTAAACTAAAATGTACATGTTCAAATTTTCAATCAAATAATCCTGCAAAATAATATATAAATGTGAAATAAAAAAATTGTTATATAAATATAAAAATAAAAAATAAATTCTTAAATTAAATTTAACCAAATTTATGAAATATGTTGATTAATTAATAAGGGATAAGGTAATCCATAACACAGCTCTCCCATTTGAGTTATCTTAACCCCAGGCCATGCTATCAATAATATTGAAAAAAATTTGATAAATATGTATATAAGGAAGATATAGTTGGTCTTGAAAAGAAAAGAAAAAATCTGATGCTGCTTCTATTTCTAAGAAACTAAAAAATTTAGATTCTTCTAATAGCAGAAAAATTGTGTGTGCTTTTCATTTAAAACTGTAATGAGCCGGAAGGTCATTTTTAAAAAAATTCATAAAATTACCATTTTTACCCCTTCTGATGGCTGTCCCGAGTCATTTTTCTTTAATAGGTGAAGTTGATTTGGAATTTTTTGTACTATTTGATAATTATAGTTACTTAATTGGCAGGTATTTATTAAATAATTTCTTTTAATTTAATTGATGGTAAATGGGCCAAGTTCATAATTTATTTAATACATTACTTTATTAGGCTCATATATTAAAATAGGTTAAAGGGTTTGTCACTTGTAATAAACAATTAAATTAAGAAAAGAAGGGATGCAAAACCTGGACGGACGACCTATCTTCATCAGGTAAGAATTCAATATATCACTTTGTTTTATTAGTGAAGGTCATATGATATATGTATGTAAAGTAGTATTAAATGTGGGTGTGAGAAGATGTGGGTTTTAAGAAGTTAAAAATTGATGAATGAATAATATTAGTGGGCAAATAATGATTGGGTGATGATTGGCTTGTGATATAAATGGTTAGTTATAGGGATAATTTGATGGCAATTGGTGATTGAATGCTTTGTGGTTTCGTTCTGGTTATGGGTTTGACTTGGAGAAAGGGCGGTACTTTTATTTTATGAACGTCGCCACTGGTTTCGGTAACCAGTTGGCTTTAATTCTTAATAATTAATTATTTTCTTTAGTTATCATGTTATAAATTAGGTGTATTGTATTATTTGAATCTCATTAAAGTTAGATTAAGCTATTTGGAGGAATTGGAACTTAACCCTACGCTTGAAATTTGGGAAAAAAGGATTGAAAGAGTTGACATATTAATTGGTATCAAGATTAGGATAACTTGATTATAGATTCGATGTGAGATTTTGGGTCTAGGCTAGACCTGTAGTGATATGGGTGTTGTTAGTTTCGAAATCTTATTGTGATTATCTATTTGATTAGATTGTATTGATTTGGAAGTCACCCGAAAGAGGAAGGCTCAAGTTCTGGAGTAATTGTTCGATTGATTGAGGCAAGTGGATTTCTAAACCCTTGTTAAGTGTATAGAATCGTGTATTTCCTTATGATATGTGTTGGGAAGTAATGGCACTTGGTGATGGGTTGACTTGTCCATACTGAATAACTCTAATGATGAAAAAGAGGTAATAAAAGACAATGTGATTAGTTGTTGGTGTGTGATGTGTTGAGAATGGTTTGAAAGGCTTATTGACTCATTGTTGATGTTGTATCACTATTGTGTTGTTGTGAATTGTGCATTATTATGAAAATGGTCATCTCCTCATTATTTATGTGAACATGTCATTTGCATTGTTCTAAGACATGGTTGTGAAAAATGTTATGTGAATTGAGAAAGAATAAGAAATTAAAAAGGATGTACCATTTTGAGGGACGTGTCGCCACGACTGATATTATATTTCGAGGGATGTATCGCGCGCCGCGATGGATACTATTATCGAGGGTCGTGTCGTACGTCGCGACGGATGCATGGACAGATATGTCCCCCATGGGTCTAAGAGACAGCGGGTGTGTATCGTTAGGTCAGACATGCATCACTATACTTGACATTGCATTGCACATTTTTATCATTGGATAACTTGATCTTGTGTGTTGCTGATCTTGTGAGTGCCTTTCTGTGGAACTTGTGATTGATGAATATTGAGTTTGTTGTTGAGAATATGTAATTTTTAGAATGTTGGTGTTGAGCTGTGAGCGATGTAAATTGTGAACTGTTAGGTTGGGCTGGTTTTATGCAGGTTGTAGTTGTGGAGGTTCTGTTGGGGTATAAGGAGTACCCGTATTCTATTCCCTTAGCTTATGTTTAGAAGTTTCTTTGCTGAGTACCGTGTGGTTTGGTACTCACCCCTTGCTTCTACATTTTTGTAGGTTACTAGCCCGGATCTTTGTGATACTCTTTCTCTTCTCTTCTTGTCCGAGGCTTCTTGTGGAGGTGGTGAGGTAGTTGTTTGTCATCTCAGCAGACCTTCTTACTCCTATTTATGATCTTGTTCTATTCTAGAAACAAGGTCATTTGAGACTTGTGTTTTTCTTTTGAATCAATTGTAATACTTTAGAGGTTTGTGCACGTGACAACCAGATTTTGGAGGTATTTTTGAGTTGATTATAAAATTTCCGCATTTTATTATAATGGTTGAGTTTTAGGCTACTTGTCTTGGTGGGATAAGACGAGTGCCATCACGTCCATTTTTGGGTCGTGACAAAAACTATGTGTGCTTTCATTTAAAAGCAGTTTTACTAATTTGTCAAACGCCTTAATTTTTTAAAATATATTTATTTTTCTCAAAATAAGTGTTTTTGTCCTGCAAACAATAATGCCAAACAAACTCTTAATCAATATGTATGTATATTAACTTGTGAACCTTCTAACAAAATTATTTGACGAGTCAATAGTAAAGAAGACATTGTGAAAATGTTTTCCATGTTAGAAATATGGGTTCAAATCGAGCTATCAACAAAAGTTTCTCTCTCCTTTTTATTTTTTTTAAGGAAGAATGATATGCAATGTTTTTTTTCTCTCTTCTATTCTAAAATTTAGAACTCCTAATTTCGACTCCGCCTCTACGTAAACCCCACCCTCCCACCCCGCCTTTTCAATTGGATAGTTTTTTTTAAGGAAAAACTACTCATTATTATTCAATGTTAATAAATCAAGTGCTTTTCTAAGAAAACTTTTTTATTAAAATAGCTCTTCAAAAAAGTGATATTGAAAAGAAAAAAATAATAATGTATGTTTAGCTAATTGAAAAGTGATTTTGATAAACAAATTATGTTTGCTTAATTATTTAAAAATATATTTTTTTACAGTCAAATTATAAAAAATGACAAGTATCAATGTATCTTTAATATTAAGATTATTTTATAGAGAACAACTATGTTAAACATATATTATAAAAAAAATTATTTTATTTTTATTTTTATTTTTATTAAATTAAAATATACATATTCAAAATTTTAATCAATATTATATTTAGATAAATAAGAAAATAAATTAAATATTGATATAACATTAACATTATGTTTTAAATATAATTAAAAATATCAAGCAACATAAATTTAAAAATCATTCGACAAAGTAAATCACTACGTACAAAAAGAAATAAATAAAGTTTTTCATACCTCACATGATTTAATTTAATAAAATATAAACATAAAATAAAAAATATTATATAAAAATAAAAATAAAAAATAAAATTTCTTAAAAATTAATTAATTCTAAAAAAAAGAATGGAGGAATAACCAAATAAGAGACGCATCCTTTAATGGGTCTGTGTTGCTGTTTCAACACTTGAAGAACATCGTCGTCTTCCATGCATGACCAACTCACCGGAGTCGTAAATTCTCAACAAATAAAACAGTCACTGTCACTGTAACGTGCCATTATCCGATACGTTTCCATCAAACCAAACTCCCATCTACCAAAAGCAATAAGAATATCCCTTTCTTCTTTCTACTTCTATACTTAACATCGATCATCTTCATGCTATAAATATTCTGAGATTTCCATATTCTATTCCATATTTAACACAATGTCTGAACCAAAAACCATTATATTACATGGAGATTTACAACTCCATATTATTGAAGCCCGTCATTTACCTAACTTCGACATAACTTCCGACCGTCTTCGCCGTTGCTTCACTTTCGGTGGTATATGCGGGAAAACACATCATTCCACCGCCGACCGCGCTGGAGGTGGCGGAGACGATTACCGGAGTAATAGAAAAGATCACCACCGGAAAATCATTACCAGTGACCCATATGTTACCGTTTCAGCTCCACAAACCGCTCTAGCCCGTACTCGGGTCATTCCTAACTCGCAATACCCATTTTGGGATGAGCACTTTCGGATCCCCTTAGCACATCCTATAGCCTATTTGGAGTTTCGGGTCAAGGATGATGACCTTTTCGGGGCGGAAATTATGGGTAAAGTGAAAATACCGGCGGAGAGAATCGCTACCGGTGAGGATATATCCGGTTGGTTTCCGATTATTGGGTCTTCTGGGAAATCCTCGAAACCCGATACGGCTCTTCGTGTACACATGAAATTTTACCCTTATGAGAAAAACCCATTGTACAAACACGGGATTGCTTCAGATCCTCAGTATCTAGGTGTGAGAAATTCGTATTTTCCAGTGAGGAAAGGGAGTTCAGTGAAACTATACCAAGATGCTCATGTAAGCAATAATGTAAAGTTCCCAGAAATTGAACTGGAAAATGGTACAGATTTTGAACACAATAAATGTTGGGAAGATATATGTTATGCAATTTCAGAAGCTCATCACTTGATTTACATTGTTGGGTGGTCTGTTTTTCATAAGATAAAGTTAATCAGAGAACCCACAAGGCCATTGCCAAGAGGAGGCGATTTGACACTTGGTGAATTACTTAAATACAAATCACAAGAAGGTGTAAGAGTTCTTTTGTTACTTTGGGATGATAAAACTTCGCATGATAAGTTCTTCATTACCACGGTATGTACTGTTGAAATACATTCTGATAAAGTATAGTATTATATTGTGGCTTCAATGCATACTTTATTCTTGTTTATTAAAGAAGGTGTGTTTAGATAGTAGCAGCACGTGACTATCTTTACTTGTTAGTTGTTACGTCCTTCATGGCTAGTAGAATCTATAAGCTAGCAGCATTTAACTTTAGCAAGTTGCTGTTATTTTATATTCTCTCTCCCTCCGTTTTAATTTATTTGTCTTGTTTTGACTTGACACGAAGTTTAAGAAAGTAAAGAAGTCTTTTGAATCATGTGGTCTTAAATTAAAGATACGTAGAATGTATCAAAATATCATTTATTTTGTGGTTTTAAACATATTATATGAAAAGTTGAAATCAAAGAGTTGTCAAGAAAGGGAAGATACGTTCTTCTTTGCACGGACTAAAAAAGAAAGTAAGACAAACAAATTGAAATGGAGAGAGTAACATTTTTCATTCATACTCAACTCTTGTTGGTTGCTGTTATTTAGTTTGAAATTCTTCATTTATTTGCTTAAACTCCAATGACTATGTAGTCCTCCATAATTTCCTATACGGCTATGTGAATATTCTGCATACCGCTCGTAGGCATTTTAAAGGCAATTAAGCCTTCCTAGCCTCAAAGACTGCATGGTCAATTCCTTTTAAAACATTTTCAGCTAATATTGGAATATAGTTATACCCATGATTGTGAATGGAAATCTTTCTATGCAATTTAGATGTGTGCTGGATGACGTCTATTATTTAACCAAACTGAGCTCAGTGTATAGTATAATCTTATCGTCAAACAACAATTGCTTTTGTCTTTGCTTTCCAAGATGATGCATGACTTCAGTTGTAGTTCTGGTTGTATAGCACCCTTTGCTATAATTTGAGATTACATTTGTTGCAGGAAGGATTAATGGGAACTCATGATGAGGAGACCAAAAAGTTCTTTAAGCATTCATCTGTGATTTGTGTTCTGTCACCACGTTATGCTAGCAGTAAGCTCAGCATTATGAAGCAACAGGTAACTAACTTACTTATCCTAGCCATTTGAAATAGCTGCAAGATTAGCATTATGAAGCAACAGGTCAACTTTTTAACCATCCACCAGTTTGTCTGGTTTAAGATAGTCTAAGAACTTTGAGTTTTAGCTTCTATACGTGACTATGTAGTTACTGTCCCTGCAATAACCTTTCAATATTCATGTCGAGACCCAATTCTTATAAAATAGAAAGTGTTCACATAAGTTTGCTGGAGAAATGAAAAAAGAGGTCAAGAGGTTCAGCATGAAAAGATTGCAACAATGCATTCTTTTTTGTTGTTGATGGTGAATATTGTCCTGAATAGTGGACTGGAGAAACATACTTCTTATAAACATAACACCTCAGGCTTTGCTGGGTTGAGTGAAGCTAAATTTTGTTATTGAACATATCTAACGATAGCATGAATATTCCGTATTAGAAATCTATTCTTGCTTTGACACAAAACGACTTCCTTACTCTTTGGCCTTTATCTCCCCTTTTTTGATATTTTGCATATTTAATTCTTTCTTCCAGGTTGTTGGAACCATGTTCACGCATCACCAGAAGTGCATTCTTGTTGATACACAGGCTCCTGGTAATAATAGAAAAATTACAGCATTCTTAGGAGGTCTTGATCTCTGTGATGGTCGCTATGATACACCTGAACATCGCTTATTCCGTGATCTTGACACTGTATTTAAAGATGATTTTCATCAGCCCAACTTTCCTGTGAGTAGTTTGTTGTTCCAAATATTTCCTTGATAATTCTGATACCTGTATTTTTTAATTTGGTGTGGTTCCTACATTTATAATTGATAATTACAAGAAAGACCTTGTCAAAAAAAACTTTCAAGAATTTTGAAGTTGGTAGGTAGAGTCAGCCTCACAAATGCAGATGATCTATAGCGTTGTTCCAAATTCTCTCTTGCATTATGTTGACAATTTCTTACAAAGAGTATTTTGCTAAGAATTTTCGAAATTACTATAGTTTCTATTGCAGAAACATGTATGCCGACTGCTATCCCGAATTCAACAATAAGAAATTACGAGAACAGTCAGCAGGCACCGATATGGCACTACAGAAATCTGCTAGTAGATGTTAGTTGGGAAAATGTCTAGTATACTTTATTGTTTATTCTAGATGGACTACCTGGTCTGCTGCAGATTGATAATTATAACTAGTGGAGACCAAGTCATGTGAAAAGAATGATTCTGAGGGTTCCCTGTTATGCTATATACCTTATAAAGTGAGTTTGCATCTCAAAAGGTCACTCAACTTTGTTAATTTATCTAGTAAAGTCATTGAAATTTATTTTGCATCAATAAAATCACTCAACCAATTAAAATAGACATGTTTTCAAATGATTTGTCAAATATGTTAAGAGAAACCAAAACCCAACACCACCACCCGTCGGCCAAAAAATCAATGGTTGCTACTACCGCTACCAATTTCCAACACCAATCTCTGTAGCCTGAATCACAATTCCACTGAACAGGCGAACAACATCCAAACACTTACGCTTTATCCAGTTGAAAATAACACCAATTAATCTATGTAGCCTGAATCACGATTATCTTAATTTATGAAGTCCATATAAAAATAATTTATTTTGTCATCTCAATATTTTTTAAATAATGAATTTGATTGAGTGATTTCATTGATACAAATGATAAGTTGAGTGACTTTACTGATATAGATGTCTAAGTTAAGTGATTTTATTGATATAAAATAAAGTTTAATGATTTTACTAGATAAACTCTCAATGTTGAGTGACCTTTTGAGATATTAACTCCTTATAATCCAAAAGTCTGTTCCAGCATATGAAGTTTAATCCATCTGTTAATGCTTGTAGAGATTTTAGAAGTTATTGCTCATGTGACTAAAAATGTCAACAAGCAAAGGGCAACCTGTAGTTCAAAGTAATCAATTTTTGATGCCTGTTTGATCAGTTTGGGCTGTAAAGCATGTCCTCAACTTCTGTAATTGCTGTAAAAGTTTTGCTCAGGATTTTTTTAAGCTGTCCATGTTGGTTGAATCAAGTGTGTTTCTGTTCCCTTTAGGAATAGTTTGGCTCATAGAAAAGTTATCCCGGGATAATAATGCAAGGGATGTAATACTGAGATTAATAATCCAGTGCATATACCTCTTTTTGACGAATGTTTGGTTCATTGCATTGAAAATGGGATATACGGTGTATAACGAAAATATGTATTTGATTTAAAGCAGGATAACATTTTCTCTTCAATTTTACCCTTATTTAAAAATTATTTTGGTCTTTCTGTTCTATCCAAGGATTGGTAATCTTGATATTAGAATCCCAGGTTAAATCCGGTTTAAGATAATAGTATAGTTCTGGTATAGAAGAATTCTGGTATCGTTTATACTGGGAACAAATCTAACCAAACGGGATAAAATAATCCCTAATTTTATACTGGGATTATTTTTCTAATCCCAATAACCAATTGATCCAGAGTTCCATTCCTTGCTGGAGTTGATGCATGAAGAGGTTCCTCTCTTGTGAATTTCACCAGCCTTAACTCTGTTTCTGAACGGAATTAGCAATCTAAAAGGGTTTACTTTTTATTTCAAATGCCAAGTGGGGAAATGTAGAGCGGAAAGAAGTTCTAGTAAAGTATTCAGAGCTACTTTTTATGCTTGAAGACCCGAAGCAACTACACTTTAGGGCATCCTGTTAATTACTTATCCTTTTTTATGAAGATTTCAGATATAATTTCTATATATGTATCATTCTGGTTTGATCAATGCTTCTCTATGTAGGAAACATGGACACTTTGAAAATAAATCTTTAATTTAACTATATTCTGAAATACCACAAGAATAATGTCGTTATATCTACTTACTATTTGAAGTGTCTGAAACTACTGTCACCTACAAGCTACTGTTGTCCCAAACTATTTAGCCAAGTCTTTTGCATTTTTCATGCCATTTATCATGGGAAAGTGGTCACACTTTGATGAAGAGAAAAAAAAAAGATACTAATGGTAATAAAAACTAGGTGTCTATGTGATAAAAAGGATTCAAAAAACATAGAAAAAACTAAAATCTGAACTGACACTCATGTCCCTGGAATTTGAGTATTCAGGTAAAAGTTTGTGTTTTCCTATGTTGTTATTTTAATATCATTGTAATTTATCTTGGATGCTGATGTAAATTAGTTTGGGAGTTGTACTTTGTAGGCTGGTTATTGTATAATATTTGTCATCAGCCAATTTACACAAAACACTATACAAAGCATGCAGTTGTTACCATGTCAAATCTGTTACACTCTCAAGATGATATTTTTATTGAAAATAAGTCTTAGTTTAAAATAGGTTTTGGAATATGGTAAACAAGAACTATAAAAAAATAGTTTAATACACAAACAATGACTTTAAGAATTTTCTAGTGTATTACTCGACATTCAGTAATTCATTGATATATTCCAATGTTATTTGACTTAAATTTTTCAAGCACTATATGGAAGTTTAATGTGTTGAGTGATATTCATTTACCTTATTAGACATGTCCAAGGACTATGATTAAGTATATTAAACATTGAGTATTTGATTGTCAACCGTAAATAACTCCCCAAGTTACTTAGGATAAGGGTTGTAATGTTTGATTTGAACCAAGGACTGTGAAAGTGAAACTAGGCAGTTTCATTATACGATTATTGCCAGCCACATGTTTATGTGATTTTCTATGTCTTTTCTACCATGACATTTCATACTATTTCTTTTGATCGTGGTTTTCTAGTTGATTATATCTTTATAATTGTCTTTTATTTGTACCACATATACTAGCCAGGGACCAAGGCCCCGAGGGAGCCATGGCATGATTTGCACTGTAGAATTGATGGACCTGCTGCATATGACATGCTTATAAACTTTGCTCAGCGATGGAGGAGAGCAACAAAGTGGAGGGAATTCTCTTTTCTTAAGAAAACGATGTCCCGTTGGCATGATGATGCAATGCTAAAAATCGAGCGTATCTCATGGATACTCAGCCCTGCTTTTGCTGTTTTCAAAGAAAGGACTGAGATTCCAGAGGATGATCCCGAACTATATGTATCTAGGGAAGATCACCCTGAAAATTGGCATGTGCAGGTAGATATTTCTTTGTCGTGCAAATGGTTTTACAGAATTTGCTGGATCACTTTTAATGCTCATCGTCATTTCTCATATTGCAGATCTTTCGTTCCATTGATTCAGGTTCAGTGCAAGGTTTTCCCAGGAATATTGATGTTGCTGAGGAACAGGTACAGAAACCATAGTTTATTATCATAATCTTTTTTTAGTTCTGCTAAACTAGCTATACTCTATATGGAGAATTAACAGAAAATTTATCTGATTGCCGATCACTATTCACAATATCTGTGCATTATGTCTTTTGCAGAACCTTATCAGCTCAAAAGATCTGGTAGTTGACAAAAGCATTGAAGCAGCATACATCCAGGCGATAAGATCCGCTCAGCATTTCATATATATTGAAAATCAATATTTTCTTGGGTCATCATATGCTTGGCCATCATACAAAGATGCAGGTAAATTTATATTATGTTGCTGTGTTATCGATTATAAAGGTAAAATACTTGACACCATGTGCCCCCAAATAAATAAATAGAAGATATGATTCTCAACCAAAAAATGTGGCTTAAGTATTATATTCGCAAGTAAAATTGTTGAGCCAATTTACATTTGCTACTTCAGTGCATTTGTCTAATAGGTAAATCCAGAGGTAAAGTCAGATGTTACTTTCACTATCATATTATTTTACATTGGCCATCATACAGATAAGATGTGTCCTTGTTAATAATTGCATCAGAAAGTTGCTGTTTTACTCTAACTGGTTTCAATGTTTTGTACTTCCTATTCCTAGAAAAAGTTTTAAAGTTTTGTAACTTCCAATTCGTCTCCACTTTATTTTCTTCAAGTGTTTCTCCATTTACTGAAAGTCTTGAAAGTTTTCCATTTCTTCCTGAAAGCAGTACTTTTTATAGCTCTTACAAGTTTAATAGGATCGTCCAGTCATCAGTTGAGCTGATCAAAATTTCTTGTTCTACTTCGACTTAAAAGCACTGGTTCTTCTTTCTTACCAGACTTGAATTCGTGTTCCTACTCTTATTTTTTATCAGGAGCTGATCATCTGGTACCAATGGAGTTGGCACTGAAAATTGCTAGTAAAATTAGATCCAAGGAACGGTTTTGTGTATACGTTGTTATGCCCATGTGGCCCGAGGGGGATCCCAAGTCAACTACTATGCAAGAAATTCTGTACTGGCAGGTAATCTGTTTCCTGGAACATCATTACCTGTATATTGGATTTCATAAATGTAATTTTATCTAACATTGATTATGTGATACACTGCTCACGGTGGGCAGCTAATAGAGATACCAGCTGTTTGGGTATCCAAATATCTTATGCATCTGTTATCGTGTGGATTGGCATAAAACGGAATGGAAATAGCTGCCCATTTTCTAATTATTCTCATCCTTATAAATTGGTATTTATTTCTTAAATATATAGGGACACAAAACCAAGGAAAAAAGACTTTGAGAAAGGATGTCAATGGGAAAATCTTTTGTATTTTAGGAACCCGGCAGAACGAATGAGAGGAGAATTTTGATAAAGAATGCTACCTTTTACTAAAATATTTTATGTTGTCTCAAGCTTGTGCTATTTTTCTATTTAATTTTGATGATTTAGTATGTTATGATATAAAAAAGATGCCTCAGACACAAGAATCTTTTGGATGTACTTTATTGAGGTTTCGTGTGCTTTCAACAGAGCCAGACAATGCAAATGATGTATCAAGTTATTGCAAGGGAGCTCAAGTCAATGCAACTTTTAAACTCACATCCACTAGATTATTTAAATTTTTACTGTCTTGGCAACCGTGAAGCGAATGCTCAATCTTCTTGTGATGCTGATAAGGTAATACCCAAGTGAATTTGTGTAGTTTATGTTAACTGAGTATATAAACACAACATGCACTTGCAATGAAGTGGAAGGTTATCATGAGATTGAAAAATTTGTGCCCTTTACTCATAGATATAGCTTGTTGGCTTGCTGGTGTCTATGAACCAGTCACTTTTTAATCTAATCTAGTAGGTTTTATATTTAGCCCATAGTATGTCTGGATAAGGGAGTATATTATGGATAAATGTGTTATATTTCTTTATCTATCTTCCTTTCATGTCACTTCCTTTAGTATTTATCCATGCGCTTCGCCAAATACATGCATTTAGACCAGAATGCTTCATTTGTACAATCTATCTCAGCCACTGCCCTCATAGTATAATTGCTTCATGGTTGTCAATGGAATTGTCACGGAATCCTTAAAATGAATACAGAACTTCCTTGTCTTTGAACAACCTCACATGCAAAGAGCGCTGAGCCCTCTATCCACTCCTAAGTTTTCGCTTTTCCATTCTAAGTTTTCCCTCTATTCCCACGACAAAGCAACATACCCATCTGTCATATCCTAGCGAGTGTTGTTTTTTGGTCCCCTTATTTGTGGTAATGGGGTGTTTCAACCGTTTTGCACTAAGAGATTTCCCTACATGCTATGATTTAAGTCCTTGTTATGAGCAGAGAATACTAGTACCAAGGAAAATGTTGGCCATAAGGGGGCAATTCGTTAAGCCCAAACTCTATGCAGTGACCTATTTTCTCGAGATATGTTTACTGTCACTTGGAGTTCACTATCATGGTGCTTCTAGATGTTTTTCAAGCAATAAGTAAAAAAAGTAAAATTAATGCAAAAACTCAATTACTTGTTATTCATGTAAGGAACCAAGTAACTCTAGCAGTATTTGCTTCATATGCATTGACAACCCTAAGCCAAGAAGCTAAAAATATATATATTTGTATTTGACACTAAATAAGTAAGTATTGGTTTGAGATGACTTTAAATAGAGTGACATGGTCACTGGGGATTCATATAGTGGACCTCAACTTGTTGGGATTGAGACATAGTTCTTATATTTGTATGTGACGCTGAGTACAGTTATAATTTTTTCTTCAAAATATCTTTTGCTCCTTTCCCTCCACAGTCCACATAGCCCAAGGAATACATGCAGGTACAGTTATAATTAGGTCCTCTTCTATACCAGCTTTGAAGTAATTCCCAGCTGTCCTTCATAGTCCACTTTTGCTCAAAGATCGTAAAGAGCAGGTTCCATAGTTGTCTGGTAACGTTATTATTGAAAAACTGGTGATTTGATTCATCAACCTCCATTTCGCATAACAAGCATCTGCGAAATGCAACATATATTGGCAGATTATGTTTCATGGAATTGCTTTAAATGTGTTTCGATTCAATTAAGCTTGGCATTTTTTTAAGGCATGTTTTCAATATTTTCCATGAAACCAGGTCTTGGATTCGTTTAAATTTCAGCGTTTCATGATATATGTGCATGCTAAAGGAATGATAGTAGATGATGAATATGTCATAATGGGTTCTGCCAACATAAATCAACGATCTTTAGCTGGGTCGAAGGACACTGAGATAGCTATGGGTGCCTATCAAACACATCACTCCTGGGGAAAGAAGCAGCAGCATCCACGGGGACAGGTTCGAATGTTTGATAATTTTCCCTTGCAAAATTCATTATTTTCTAAATTTATTATTTGAAGTTAGAGAGGAAAGATGGTCTTTGGAAAACATATTATAGACATGGGAAGCAACCAACGGATTTATTTTTAGTTGGAAAGTTACGTGCAAATTCAAAAGAAGACTATGCCTTCCATTTTATAACCAGGGGCCAGGGCAATGGACATTTCATTTATCATAAGTCATTCACAGAGGATTTTCTATTTTCCATCCTTTTAATTTTGTGTTCATTTTTTCTCCAAATGACTATTAGTTCAAATAGCCCAAACTATAATGATATGTCAAGTGATTGAAATGAAGAAGGAAGCAATACTAGTCTACTGTTAGAACTCGGAAGTTCATTTACTAAATCCACTGTTTTGAGAAGAAGTTGAGCAAAACTCTGATGTTTAAGTGAATCATTTCTTTTTTCATATTGTCTTGATCTCCAGATCTATGGATATAGAATGTCTCTGTGGGCAGAGCACCTCGGAACGTTAGAAGATTGTTTCCAAGAACCAGAAGCATTAGAATGTGTAAGGAGAGTGAATGCAGTCGCTGAAGATAACTGGAAGAGATACACAGATGATAATTTCACTGAATTGAATGGACATCTTCTCAAGTATCCCGTCCAAGTGGATGCTGATGGTAAAGTAGGTTCCTTACCTGAATATGAATGTTTTCCAGATCTTGGAGGTAAAATAGTAGGAAACCCGTCCCCTACCATCCCGGATGTTTTGACCACTTGATTTTCAGGAATAGTCATGATGTCCATTCTGGGGCATCCGAAAAAACTAGAACGATACAAAGAGGATTAACATGACCCTGTACAAGAATGACACGCGCAAATTCAACAATTCTCATGTTTCTGAGTCTCTGTCAATGTAAAGATGGAGCATGTAGCTGTGAAATAGTATACTCTCATTCATATCTGTTTAATGTTAATGTTGTACATCAAAAGGTAGAAAAGAACTTGAAAATATTGTAATGCCTGTAAACAATTCCTGGACCTTGTTAAAGAAATAGAAATTTGATTGTCAATTACTTTCTGTTAATTCCACATTGGTTTAATTATTCTTAAACAACTACATATTTTCATTTAGCTTTGTCCTTAAAGTGAAAACATTAAATTAAAACAACCAGAATTATACTTGTTACCTGGTTTGTATTCTAACCATTTCCAAGGAATGCTAATTTCATTTTCTTATAATCTATCTACTTCTTAAATTTTTAAATTCAACATTTTTTGTTGGCAAAGAAGGATAGCTAGTCTTCTGTCTCTGTGTTCTTGCTTTTGCATATTATTATTATTTGGATTGAAAAATAGACCCCACTGGCCTCTTTTTGGTTCTGCCAAAATAGTTATTGTAAATTTCACAAGTGTAACTCTGGGATAATTTGAAATTTCAAAAACATGTTTATCAAGAAGTGATTATCACTTTTATTTTATTTTTCTTTCCTTTATTTAAATTTTAATCTATGATTTGGAAGATTAACAAAATCAGAGTTTCTCGTTATTAACTTCTTCGTAATTTAGCAATAGGTTGTTCATTAGGTGAGGTACTAGTAGTATAGTATAGGAATTAAAAAAACAATCAATTAGTTTAGTCCTTGCTATGAAAAATGACACATAACTTGTGATTTGCTTAGTCTAGTCTAAGTTTGATAAAGGTGATTATAATCATTTGTCTCGACTAGTAGAAGCGGATAGGTATTCTATAAAATTAATCGAGATGCGTAAAAACTTACTCAAACATCACAATCATTTAAAAAAAAATCATTTGTCTCAACTTTCATTAAAGATTATCCAATCAAGATTGGTTTTATATTTATTAAAGCCTCTTGCTATTAAATTCTGACTTGCATTTTGGTGTTGCACATTAGGATCTTTTACATATTTAATGATAAAAGATTGTTTAAGTTTACTTGTCTAACATTTTAATGGGTAGATAAACTCTCTAAGGTCTTATTTATTTACACTTAATAGAGGTCTGGATATAATTTGTTCGGATATTAGGTCATTAGGTGTATTTATTTTTTTCTTTAAAAAATAAATTAATGGATCGGAAAGCATATGATTCAGTCAGATCTATGAGAGAGTCTTATTTCTATTCAGACTCTTTTTAAAACGCTAATTTACAGGGTAGTCTCAAGAAATTTGGGGGCCTAAACACAAACTTCATAGAGAGATTGTAACATCCCGCCTTAAAAAGAACTAGAATTAGAAAGAACTATTTTTGGAAAGAGTAAATTTGGAAATTTTGGCAAGTTATGCTAAGTATGAGTTTTGGGTCAACTTCAAACGACCATAACTTTCAGTACAGGATGAGTTACGTGGCCTATAATATATCAAATGAAAGGTCTTGGAATTCTCTTTCCAACGCCACCGAGTTTACTAATTTTCGAGCTCGTATGAGGGAGATATGACTGTTTGAAGTCGGGCTGTCTATTTAAGGAAAGTTACCCGGATTTAAGAGGGGTATTTTGGTCTTTTCCTTACCCTATCAGATTTAATTAATTTTAGTAATTAATTAGGGGTCTAAACTGATTTGGTTCAGTTAACACAATCCTAAATTACGCTAGGATTTTTAGAAAAAGAGTTCAAGAAGAGAAAAGAGAAGAAAAGAGGAGAAAGGTCAAGGCGTTCATCAAGTTCTTGCGAAATCGAAGGTTTTCTTGCGGATTTTCGCCAAGGGTTTAATCCCGAAGAGGTATGTGAGTTCACATAGCGTTGGGTTCGTTCACCCACGCGACAATCATGTTATTTTCAGTGAAATTTCGTTCATGCAGTTAAAGAATTTGAGTTCTTGATGAGTTTTCATTGAAGTTTCTTTCATAATCTTGATCGTTGAGGTTTTGATGAATTCTTGAGATAAGTGTTAGTGTTTCAAGGGTAGTTTTGAGAAGATTATCGTATACTATTGTTGGGTATTCGAATCTAAGTGATTGGGGAAGAAATCATTCGATTCTAAGTGAATTGGGGTTAGAAAACGAGGAGGGAAAAAGTCGGAGGGAAAATAGCACGCAAGTCTGCATCGCGGACTTGCTCCCCAGTGAACAATTTTCCTCTCCGCGTCGCGGAGAGAACGCGGACTCCACTGTTTTAAAAATTATTTTGCGACCAAATATTATAGTTCATCTCCGCATTGCAGACTTGCTCCCCAGACAGTGTTTTTCAACCGTTTCTCATTATTAACTATCTAAAACTCATTTAATCATCACGATATCTTTCCTATCACAAATCATAACCTTGAATTCATAATTCAAATTCAAGGTAGAATTAAGAGTCAAGTCTTGAGAGTTCTTCGAGTCATTTTAAGAAGTCTTTTACAAATCTTTAAAACTTGTTTAAATGACTTGAGTAGTTGAGTTTGAGGAAGAGTAGAGTTGCATTCATTTTCTTTAAAATGATATACGGAAACTAAGTATTCCCAAGAGTAAATATTTTCATATTTAAGCAAAAGAGGAAACACCGATTTCCAAAAGAGTTCATGAGTACTTTTCAGTATTATCTCTTTTTAGAGAAAGAGTTTTGAGTAATAATCTCAAACCACAGAAAGAGGAAATGTTTTCTTTAAAACATAATGAGCTAAGTATATTTTGGGAGTAGTATTGAGCACCAATATGGAGGAGAGTTCATACAACTCACAGCCCTCATAAACCATGTAGCCAATGTGGGTAGAAAAGGGTCATACTTTTTAGATGATTCCTTTATTGCTTTTTAGCATAGACTAGTGGATCCACTTAGTTAGTAGGTTCTATACCCCGGCAAAGTATAGGACAGTTCCGGCAGCATGGGCTAGACGTTGTACCATCACATAGCTCATAGTGATGGTTGTCGGTTAGAGAATCTCCCAACAGTTTTATTTTGTATTTTTGCATAAAAACAGAGTTTATATTGTATTTTCTAATACATTGAGTTGTTATCTACTGTTTTAAAGCTTTTCTTTATACTGCATTATTTCTATTGCTTTATATTGAAATGAGTTGAGTTGAGACGAGGTAAGTGTTTCTTTCAGTTCCAGTTCAAGCTTATGTCTTGTTTAGATTTCCCCTCATATGCTCGTACATTCCATGTACTGACGCCATTTGACATGCATCTTTTATGATGCAGATACAGGTAACCAGGATCAGCATCCAGTGCTTCGTTGTTCCAGTTGAGCTTCAGAGTTGTTGGTGAGCCTCCTTGCTTCCGGAGGATCCCTTTTATTTGCTTTGTCATTCTAGTTCTATTAGGATTCCGTGGGTCTTGTCCCGACGTCCATCTCAGTTAGTAGAGGCTTCATAGATAGATAGACAGTAGTTCATGAGTCTTTTCCATTTTCAGTTTTAAATGTTTAAAGATTTGAGTTGCCTCTTTGGCTAGTTGAATGTTTATTTCTAAAACATTCTAAGTTATCTTTGAGACAGTTGAGTAAAGCTTTCATTTAAGTTTATCTTATTCATGAGTAAAGTCTTCCGCTAAGAGTTAAGCCAGGCCAAGGGTTCGCTTGGGGCTAGCAATGGTTCTCGAGTGTCGGCCACGTTCAGGATGTAGGCTCGGGGCATGACAAAGACCTTATTTTTTAGTTAACATATATAAATTAAATAATTATAACATACTCAATGTATTTCTACAAGTGAAATGTGGAGAGGTAGGATATACGCTGATATGATGAAGTAAGAATGCAAATAATGTAAATATTCAATGAAAAATATATACTCATATAAAGTTAGAATAATAAAAACTAACTCAAAGATATGAAAAGCTTATATAATAATATCGAAATAGTGTTACGCTTGGGGCAAAGTTTATATACATATATAATATAATATATGTATGGTTATTTTTTTCTCTATATTTATGCTTGCTCTCTCCCCCCTCCCCCATCTCCATTACCAGCGTCTGCCTACTCTCTTTCAAACGAGTGTTGAATTTTTTTCCTCTGAACATGTTAGTTTTCAAAACTTTTTATAAGTAATAAACAAAGTACTTATAAAAAGTTTTGAAAACTAACCTGTTAAAGAGGAAAAAAAGTTAACACTCGTTTAAAGAGAATAGGCAAACACTGATAATGGAGAGAGAGCGAGGGGGGGGGGGGGACAAGCGTATATATAGAGAAAAATAACGATGTTTGAGCTTTACGAGGAAATAAATTAGCGTTTTAAAAAAATCTGAATAGAAATAAGACTCTCTCATAAATCTGTCCGAAATAGTCTTTCAGACTCATTAAGTGATTTATTTAAGAAAAATAAACACTCTAATATCTGAACTATTTAGATTCAGACCTTTATTAATTGCAAAACAAATAAGGCCTAAGACTCTAATGAGGTAGATCTCTTTGTTTTAAAAAAAGAGCAATAAAAAAAATGTAATAATTTATTTATTTTTCAATAGTGTTAATTAACCACAGTTTAGTCGTGCCTAAATAGGGAATAAAGTTAGGCCAGGAAAGTGGTAAGCAAATGTTATGGTTGTTTTTCCTTCAATTTTTTGGGACAAGTTAACAGTTTGTTTGGATGGTTTTTATGTATTATTTTATAATGTATGGTATTGTATTGTATCGTATTATATTGTTACAATGAATACAACATTTAAATAGATTGTATTGTTTTCCGTCTTACAAAATGTAATACATCTATAATTTGAATGATAAACCTATTAAAAAGTAGGCTATGGATAGAGCTACATTGAAAATATAGGATAAAAAAGATATATAATTACATTAAATAATAAATAAAGACAATTCTCCTCGCAAAAGGTTCGTCTTTGTTTCTTTCGCCAATTCTACATTTGATTTTTGTATTTATTGAAGTATCTTTCTCTTAAAAATTGCTACTTGCATCTCTCTGTTGTAGTTACGGTTTATGACAAGTCCTTAATGTTTGATTGTTTTAGGTTAACTTGTTTATGACTCCATAAATCTCGTTGGTTATGTGCTATAGAGTAGGCTATATGCAGCTGGGACCATTTGAATAAGCTATTGTATGATTATGGTTTCAATTTTGGCTTAAATATTTACCTTTTTTGAAGAAAAAAGTTGGACTAAGAAAACATGCATTCAGACAGAGCCAATTCACAAACTTTACTTTTTATACAATACAACCATAACAACAACATGCCCAGTGTGATTCCACAAGTGGGGTCTAGTTAGAGTGGAGTGTACGCGGGTTAGAGAAATTGCCGAGGATAGACCCTCGGCTCAAGAAAAGTGTCTTACTTCATATGCTTTACTTTATATATGTCACTTAATTGCACTTTCTCAATGTTTTGTTCATATGCTTACCATAGTGAAGGCAAGTTCTATAGAATGGTTGTAAGACCAACAATGTAGGAGTGGATGTTAGGCCTCTGAAATTCTAACGTATCCACAAGGTGAGTGTCGTAATGAATGCAGAGATGGATATGCAGTGATACAAGATTAAAAATAATCATACTCTACAGAATGTGTAGAAGATAAGATGGGGGACTGGCGCTTTAGATGATTGACCATATCCTTACTGACCTCCTGATGTACCAGTTGGCGGTTTATAGCTGTGGAACCCAGGGGACAAGGTAGAACCTAAAATCATATATAAGAGAATTTTTCCATAAGATATTTCTCGGAGTCTAGGAAAAGTATGGTACAATGAAAGAAAAATATCTGTAAAGGTGATAGCAGTTAGTTAGGATTATGTTTTAGGTCTAATTATTGTTGGAGTTTATATATTAGTAGAAAATGTGGAGAACTTCTGGTGCTAGTGAAACTAATTTTTAATAGTATTTGACAGAGAGGGACTTAAATGGAGTTACATAGACAACGGAATTCATATAGTCGTCCCCTACTTGTTGGGTTTGTAGTGTATTTGTACAATTTAAAATTTCGTGTAAGAAAATAAGCCATTAAGTTTGAGTAAGTTAGAAATGTTTCTTTCCAGCTCATTCAGAAAATGAATTATGATTTTGAACTTGGTTAACATACCTCTATATTTTGATAACCAAGAATTCCCCAAGAGCTATTTGGTACATGGTTCTAAACTTTGTGTATGATCTCTAACTTTCTCCCTTAAAGTATCAGGTTTTTGTCTGCAAAAGATTCGAACCATGACTTGTGCTTAACCCTTATGTCGCTCATCAATGATTTGTTGTTGTTGTTAAGTCCCTTAAGTTGATTTTGACACGTAATATGGTAATAGGCTGAGTTAACTCAAAGATGCAACATAAGTCTCTACTGGTTATTATTTTATGGATAACATAACTTAAAGGATCAAACATTTAAAATCACAGTACCGGTGGTGGGTTCTTTTACCGTGATTAAGAAATGGACCTTGGACCTAATTTAATTGCAAAAGCTAGCTCATTACGTGAGGGTTGTTCAAGGACATATAAAAAAAGACAATCCCATTTCTTTCAATGAATGTCACATTCTAAGTATCAATATCATAGAATAACTATCCTACTCCTCCGGAAAGTTCAGATTTGTAATTGTCCACTCTCTTAGATTATACTTTGATAGTCCACTTTTATGTTAACTATAAACATTGTAATTTTTTTCTAGACTTATATTTTGAGCACAAATTATGTATTCTCCACAGTTATAATTTATAAGTATGGGGTCAAATCCTAAGAAACTCTTATGTTATTTCATGGCGAGTAGCTGGTTTCATTGGATGGTGGAAGTGTAAATACACTTCAAGCTATATTTTCGAGGTTTCTGGCCAATCTGTTGGCTTAATTGCTGGAGCATGTTATTTTTTGAATAATTTACATTTATCCAACTATACTGCTGTTATTTGGAGTGTCATTTCCTTATCCAAGTATAATTCTATGATTCATTCTGAGCACTTTCTAAATGTATTCCGAGCATTGTGTTAATATAAAAAAAAATCGTGGATTTTAATATATAAACTCTTTTCCTGCTTTATGATATGTATGAAATTTTACCTGCAAAAAGATGATTCCATTCTTTGAGGGGTCCCTTTGATATATGCTGTTTTATGTCAATATGCTTTGTCCCATTTATCTTGTTTATTGTTGAAGTTGTTTGATCTTATATTTTTCGGATGTCCAGGTATTCACGCTCTCCTTCTCCTTGGGAAGAAAAGTCGAGATCTAGATCAAGGTCTAGACCTGGGTCATATTCAAGGCCAAAGGAAAGATCCAGGTCTAGATCAAGGTCAAGAAGTCGTGGAAGGTTTGTTGGACCTTCAGCTTTTCTCTACCTTAGCATTTTCTTTTTAACAGTGGTGTCCAAGCACCTTAACTATTCCACTAAGTACTTGCTAATGGGAACTCGTCCCACTAGGCAGATGGGAAAAAATCACTTAGTATTTGTTATTGTAGTGATTCATGCATATTCCCCGGAATTATGCCCGGGTTATGTTGATTGGCTTGTTTTGAAGCTGCTTTTCTTGTCCTATATGACTTGTTTCAGGGAAGAAGTTTCTAATCCGGGAAACACACTTTATGTGACTGGTTTGTCTACAAGGGTCACAGAAAGGGACCTGGAGGAGCATTTCTCAAAGGAGGGAAAGGTTGGTTATATTTAGTTTATGTACTAGTAGGTTACTTTCTCATTCTTCTCAAGTTCCCTCTCCTGCAGAAAACCATGTGTATTGCGTTTTTCTTCAGGTTTATCCATAGTAGAGTCTGGTCAATGTGTAAACGAACAGATTGATTTATGGTGTTATCTTGACCAGAATAGCTTCCCATCATCCCTGTATTGATTTCTCTAGTTTCTTCTGAATTTTCTTTAAATTTTGTTGACTAGGTGAGATCAGTTTTTCTTGTCATGGAGCCGCGTTCTCGGATTTCTCGTGGTTTTGCTATTAAAACGATGGATAGTCTGGAGGATGCTAATCGTTGCATTAAACACCTTAATTAGTCGGTTCTTGAAGGCCGTTACATCACAGTGGAAAAGATTAGCTTGTCTACGGAGTAGTAAACCCATTTGTTTCCTATTTGATTGCATATCTGTCTTCTTAACGTGGAGGTTTTCTGGCTACATTCAGAAAGACATTGCCTCAGCTTTGTTGGCAGCAATCAAAGATGATCAGTTCTTCCCTTGCCACATTATTACTCAGCTTGATCAATTGCTCGCTAAAACAGCTTTTCACATGCATCTGATCAACTAAACATAGCAACTATATTGCCCAACAACTATACTACTTCAGCAAATTCTTTCAACTCTCAACTAATCAACGGTCATTATCAACAATCTAATCAGGCTTTTATGGTATTGGATACCTGGCATTGGTTTCTATCTTCCATCCTTCTTCCTGTGATAAAACATGTAAAAATAACTAAGCTGCTCTGTTTACACAAATTGAATGGTATTAGCATGTGCTTGTGCCATATCCTTCTTCCTGTGATAAAACATGTAAAAAGAAGTACGCTGTTCTGTTTACAAAAATTGAATGGTATTAGCATGTGCTTGTGCCATTATTCACTAAGCATGGAAGGGAAAATAAATGAATCTGATTTCTTTGCCCATATGAGAGAATGTTGTGTCATTCTTTATTACAACATGGATTTCATTGTTTGATCCTGGATATCCCATTTCTTCTGGATGGAAATGTACATTTTGTTCAGATCTCCCATTTTGAGACATATATGTATTTTTCAGTCTCGGAGGAAATGCGCAAGGACTCCTACGCCTGGTCACTATCTAGGGCTTAAGAATGCAAGGGATGATGGCGAGTGTTTCTAATATTATATAAGTTTGTATGGCATATTCCGTGTAATCGTGGAAGTTCTTAACTGCTGGTTGCTTTCTTCATAGGTTATCGTGGTGACCGTGGCAGGTATAGAGATCGTGAGGACTATGGGTACCGAAGATCTCCAAGGCATTCACCATATAGAGGTGGACGAGATTATTCACCTGGGCACTTGCCTTATGGGGGAAGGTCAAGAAGGGAGCGTTCTAGGTCATATTCTCCTTATGAAAGGAGCTATCCTCGTGGTCCCAGATAGGACTTCGTTTCCCAGTGGCAATGGAAAACTGCTACAAGGATCTTTATAGTGTGGTTTGTCTAGGCTGGTGTGTTTATGTATTGTGCTTATCTCTAGCTGACTTCTTTATTGTACCTTTGTTTGCAACAAGGTTTAAGTAGCGAACAAATGAAATTACAAACCCTGGGAAATATAGTTCTACTGCTGATTTGATGGAAACTTTAATTGAAAATTTGTGATTCTTGTATCATAGTTTGCTTTGTTTCAAGAGGGTATCAGTATGTTAGAAGAAGAAATGATTAGCACGAATGACCAAAACTAGGGAATTTTTCACGAGCCAGGTTCTTGAAGTGTATGACACAACTTGTTGTACAACTTTGGCAAGGGTCTTTGTGGTGTTTTTTCTTGTTCCCCTTATTCCTTGGGAATGATATGTTCAAGATACTTGGAACCCTTTCTCCCGGTTATAGACAAAAGGATCAAAACTTCAACACCACACTCATACTGTCATAATTCCTCAGTTTCTTCTATTATTGTTTGTTACGTTTATAAGGGAAAAGGGTCAAAAATGTCCTTAAACTACGTGAAAGGAATAAAAATGTCATCCGTTTATAGTTTGGTTCAAAAATGTCCTTACCGTCAATACTTTGATTCAAAAATGCTCTTACAGTCAATAATTTGATCCAGAAATACCCCTATAGTTACTAAATGGGTCAAAAATGCTCTTTTCTGAATAAATATATTTTTTTTCCATTTTAAACACATAAACTTCCTAATTAAAATATTATTAAAGAACCATGTTCTTGTTTTCTTTCTTTTAAAATCACTTTAACAAATAAAAATGTAGGAATTTTTTTTTTCTTCTTAATCTCATTTTATCAATTAAAATAGAATAATTTCATGTATCCTTTCGACATATAATATATGTCATATATAAAATATCATAATATATCCATCATTAATTTATATTTATATAACGATAAAAAATAATTATAAAAAAAATAAGAAATATTTTCATTTTTTATTTTTTTCTGAATTGAAGTAAGATAAACATTTCCTAATTTTAAAAAATATTATTAGAAAAAATAATGTGTTAAAAAGAAAATAAATAATATATTTATTTGGAAAATGAGCATTTTTTACTCATTCAATAACAATAAGAGCATTTTTGAACCAAAGTATTGACGGCAAGGGTATTTTTGGATCAAACTATAAACGAAGGGCATTTTTGTTCCTTTCGCATAATTTAAGGGCAATTTTGATCTTTTTTCCTATTTATAATAAAGTTAGGCATAAATACGGTGATGTTACACTTCTTTATGATCATTGTTATTTATCATCTTTTTTATTTGTAAGATTTTTGACACTGTCTCTCTTTTAACTCATTTTCTGATTAAAGAATTACCATTATACTAACTTATTTAATCAAATAATCAATAAAGCTATTTAAATAATATAAGTTACATATGTTTTTTGTTTTATGTAATTTATTAGTTTTATTTAATTAGCTAACCATTAAGGTTTGGTAAGAAACCCTTGAAATTATTAAAAACTATATAGTTTGCTAATTTCAACATCTTAGCAACTTCCTCCTTCTGGTAGTGCAAATTTCATTTTGTAGGAAACAAAAGTTTAAGAGATGAGATTTGAGACCAATGAAGCCTTTTTTGCACATTGAAAGTTTCAGAGACGGTATCTGAAATTTGCTAATCTTATGTTATAATTCTGTTGTATATTCCTATAAATATATCCTGAACTATCGTAAATGGTATGTAGATATCCTTCGTCATACTTTTGGGACATTGGTGCCCTTGCCGTCCAAAAACTAGAGCATATATGCCCTTCACTCTAACGGAAAACTAAATAGGGACACGTGGTACAGTCTTATCCGTCGATCTGATATTTAATTAATATCGGATCGGTCGATAATATTATGACACGTGTATGTCTGTTAGTATAAAGGGTATATATGCTCTAATTTTTAGACGGCAGGGGCACCAATGTCCCAAATGTATAACGGAAGATATTTGCATACCATTTACAATAGTTCAGAGGTATATTTGTCTTTTTTCTCTATTTTATATATACTTGAAAATATTTATTTGAAGAATAATAAAGCATTCTTTTATTATTTATTTAGTATTTTTTTTATACTTTCTTCTTCTTGCTTCATATTGTTAATCTTTTAGCTTATTTTACTTAAAATCTATGATTTATGTATTTGTTTATTACTTTCTCCGTTTATCTTTACTGTAAATATTGTTCATTATAATAAAAATAATTATCTAATAATATTTATTTAATTTAAAAAATTAAAAAGTAACTTCTTGTGTGTTTGTTTTATTCTTGTTATTAAATACTATTTTCCAAAAAGTATGAGCTTAGTTAGTTTAAACATCAAAATCCAGCTTCTTCTTCGTTTCTATCTTCACCATGTCACCAACAGCTATCCTAAACCCTCGAATCCCAAACTTCACTCCATTTCCTCTATACAAACTTCAATTCCTCAACTTACCTCCTTCATTTCCCAAAAACACTTTTCGCTCCCAAATTCCTCCGAATTCTCTCAATTTCTCCCTTCAAAACAACTCACAGCAACCCCACTTCCCCCTCGAAGACGAAGAACACGTAATCGGCGACTGCATAGTGTTTGAAGAAGGAATTTTCGACGACCCTTTTGTTCAAAAATCCGACAACAACCAAAATAAGTCACAAAACAACAATAAGAAGAAATTAGCAGAAATTCAATCCGAGAATTTAATTCCTGAAGAATGGATTGAAGTTCAGAGGGAAATTAACATTACTAAGAAGGAAAGGCGTAAGCTTTCACAGCAATTGGAGTTTGGGCAACGTGCGGAGAGGAGGAGGCTTGATTTAATGCCAATTGATAGTAACAGTAATGCGAGAGGCAGTAGTATTGAGGATTATTTGAAAGCGAGAGAAGAAAAGTTGAAGCAATTGAAGCCGCTTGTGCTTGAAAACCCAGATCTTTTAAAGGTTAAAAGGGATAAGAATGAGAAGAAGAAGAAGAAGAATGATGCTGAATTGAGTGAAAGTGAAGAGGAGAACTCCGTTTTGAGGGTTTCAAGTGAAAGGGTATTGCCAAGAGATCTGAGATCAGCGGTTTATGGTGGTGGATTAGAAGATATTAAGGAGTTCTTCAACAGTGGGATTTATGAGGCCAATGTTGCTAAAAGCCCTGAAGGTATGGTTTTCTTTATGTTTGGGTAGGTTGAATTTGTGGAAGTGATTGGATGAATCTGTTATGCATAGTTTTAGTGGAGTGAAAGGGTCAAAACCACACCTAAAGTTCCTGGTTTTTTGAGTTCCATACCTGAATTATAAGGTGTGCAAATGAGTTTCCTATGTGAACTATCACCAACTATTTATCAAAAGACACCTCAACTATGAATTGTTCTCTTTTCCTACCGGAACTATGGTGATAGTTCAGGTAGGAAGGTAGGAAACTCGCATGCCTAATAGTTTAGGTATGAAACTCGAAATAACGGAATACTTTAGGTGTGTTTTTTACCATAAACTCATTTTAGTACTAAAAACATGCACTCTCTGGTTCCAATTTGGACATGCATTTCACAATTTTTAGGAAATAATGTGTACATTTCTGCAACTGCATAATATTTACTAAAAAAATCAGTTTTGATACTTAAAGTACATTTAGGTTGTCAAAGAATGCTTTGATTCTCCAAATAGTGTTATATAAAATGGGATAAAGGAATACCAAACTCGGGCTCCTCTCTGTTGAACCAAAGAGTCGACTGGGAGTTGTTGAAAGAACAGTTTGACTCTCCAAATAATAGTATCATGTAAAACAAGATGGAGAAGTATTGAACTCAGGCTATTCCATTGGATTAAGAGAGGGCTGAGTTAAGATAGTTTACCTGTCAGCTTTTTAAGGCAATTAACCTTTTGGACGAAAATGTTATAGTATATACTTGTTTTAGATTGAGATAATGTTAGTAATAAACAATTCCAGCGTTACAGACTAGCCTAGTAAAGCATCTGATAACTAATCTAAGTTGAGTTTTGATTTTTAAAATATTGAGTTTGTTCTTGGGTCACTGTTGACTGAGTTGAGTTGATTCTTTCCAATTTGGCATTGTTGACTTGGACTTTTAAAGTATGTCAGAAGTGCAAAGATAAATGTCGATGCTGAATATTCATGAAGGCCCTAACTCTTGATTCGTGTGTTTTATCATAGCATATAGAATAAGGTTAAACCTCATTTCCTTTCGTCTGGTTTGTTATTACTACACGTATATATTGTTTTCCAGTGGTATTATAAGCATCAATTACCACATTTAGTTGGGAGTTTGAAACTGTTAAATCTTGAAACACTAGAAGCTATTTGCCTGCCAATATGTCGAAGTATATTGATGTTTCTAAAAGATAAAAACATATGGATGAATTGATCCAGAAGTACTAAAGTAGATGTCAATAGCTCGCTTGAAGCTGTTATCTCATACTTGTAGCATTTTTTCCATGCCCATTACTTGAATAGGATTTAGCAACTATCAGAAAAGTAACAAGATTTTGGACAAGATGCAAATCTGCTTAATTAAGGTCCCTGTTATATCATAATCTCCTGACTTCTCAACGTTCAGCCTGGAGAAGTTTTGAGGAACGCTATTTTTGAAGAAATTTCTCTATCTACATTGGTCTATTTTTGTTTCCAAATTTAAGATATAAATTCCTGTCAAGCTTATATTGCTTTAGGCTAGTATTTATTTACTGGTGTCCACTATTTTTCGTGCTAATTGGATTTGCGTGCATATTATATGTTTTTCCCCTGTCATTGAATTGGACAAATTCAGTAGTGGTGTACACCTTTTATTTCAAACTCTTTTCCACAGGCTAATATGACCTTTTGGTCATATAATTGAGATGTTATTTGTTCCCTCTTTAGGGCATCATTCAGAACTCTTCAACGTTTTTGGTATACTAATCTGTGTAGGTCCTCGTAAGCTGTTCACTACAGAGGAAAAGTTCCTATTAAACAAGCGGCATCCTGATCTGGTGCCTGCTACCTCTGTAAGTTCCTGCCTTATTTGTTCGCTTATATATTGATGTTAGTGAAATGTATTTATATGTTTTCTCCTATATTGGCTATTCTCACTTATGCATTATGTTGAAGCTGATCATTTTACGCTGTTCTATTTCTACATTTTTGTTCCTGTGCAAGCTTGTTTCAATCTTCAATGCACTTTGTGCAAGTAATCCTCTTATTATAGAAGGTTTAGATTGATTCCTGAATTCTACCAAAACCTTGCAGGAAAAATGGCAGCCTCTACATACTTTAGCTGCCTCAGGAGAGTTTTACCTTCTCACCTCTTTGTTGAAGCATGTTGTTGATATTAATGTTCCAGATAAGGTACAAAATGAGTGACATGTACCATTAGAATGGTCCTTTCTGTTCTGCCATATTTGTTGCTTATTAATATATCTTTAATTATATCCCAAATAATTTTATAGCTATGCCTTCTTTTTCTAGCTCCTATTGAGTTGTTGTTTTTTCTTTTTCTTTTTCTTTTTTTTTACAGGATGGATTGACAGCTATCCATAAAGCAATTCTTGGCAAGAAGCAGGCTATTTTTAACTTTCTTTTAAGAGAATCTGCAAATCCACTTATACGTGACAAAGTGAGCACAACCTTCTACAAATGCTTGACAATTTACATTCATGTTGATTCTTTTTCATTAACATCCATGTAACCATTATTCCCGTGTCAATTCAGATTGAGTTATCCTTTTGTTTTTCTTCTCTCCCCTTGATCGAGACTCTTTCTCATACTAAACCACATATCGAGTGTCCTTTTGTTCTCTTCTCCCAGCATTGTCCGATCTGTCCTTACTGAACTACATTTCAGTCTTAGCTTTGTTGTCAACCATAAGAATCAGCTATATGATTTTCGTTCTTTATGAACTTTTGGGTAACCAGTGTTGCGGCTTGTTATTAGTTTAATAATCTTCTTGATTTATTACAGGATGGAGCCACCTTGATGCACTATGCTGTTCGAACGGCATCCACTCACATGATAAAAATCCTTCTCTTGTATAATGTTGATATAAACCTCCAAGATCATGTACGGCTAATTAATTCCTTAATGTCATCTTGAAATACATTTTTTTGGTGTACTCATATGTGCTCCAGTATAGGTTTATGAACATTGAATGACTTTCTCTTTCAGGATGGATGGACACCTTTGCATCTAGCTGTTCAATCTCGTAGAACCGATATAGTGAGGCTTTTGTTAATTAAGGGAGCTGACAAAACTCTAAAGAACAGGGTAAATTCTATTTCTGCTTAATCATTTTGAACTCTTGTGTTTTAATGCTTTTGCTTCTTCAGATCTCATAGCTTTGGTTCATATCTAGAATGTATACGTCCTATTTGATGTTTTAGAATGTAGGCAAATCGAGATGATATATTTCTTGTATGTATGGTTTTAGATCTAGTTTCTTTCTTTTCTTTTAATCACGGCCTTTGCTTTCATTTGCGTAAAAAAAAAACATGGTTATGTTGCAGGATGGTCTAACTCCACTTGACATTTGCCTCCATTCTGGTCGAGATATAAGGACGTATGAGCTGATCAAATTGTTGAAACAACTTCCCAAGGTTTCATTAGTTGGTCTGACCTAAAAATGCAGCTGCTAAGTAGGAAATTGGCGGATGGCTAACAGTTTGGAAGTGCCAGGTTTGAGTTTGGCTCTTTTGTGTCGCACCCCGAGAGTTATTTGTACAACACTTGGCCCTTGAGTTTACCCGAGAAGCGGATTCAGATTTATGCTTGCACCGGTAGGAGAGGAAATTTCTCTTTTTGATTCTCACATTGTACTACACTGCACCATAGTATGTGTATATTGTTACTTAGATGAGACATTGGATTACAGAACATTTTTGGATTTCAACTCTCAGGGTGATAAAAAATGGTTGTGATACTAAAGATGTTGGCATGATATTTATTTCTTTTATCTTTCCAATAGTTGTGGTGTCTAAATTAGCATGCTCACACCACTTTGACTTTATTAGGTACCTACATTTTCTAACTTTGCCCTCCAAAACTAAGACAAATATAAACAACCTAGCTTCCTTGTCTTCTGTGATATTCGCTGCGATTTCATCCACACTCTTGACTGCATGACATGATTTCCATCTAATTTCTAACTAGTATTTGACATCAATTCTGTTGATTGACATATTTAACGAAGGAGATGTCTAGCTTAAAACTTTAGCAGTGGACATATTACGAGTGATTAAATTTTGTATCAATCAATACAAGACAAAAATGAGTCATGATTTATCATGCACGCAATATAATAATATTTCAAACGTTATTTTTATATGAAACATATATAACATTTCGTATACATATTAAGCACAGTTTCAAAACAAGTGATGTTAAGTTTTTTTCAAATTTATATCTTGTCCTTAGTTCAATGCGAACAAATTTTTAACGACTATCCATTTTTGTCCCATTTTTAAAGTATCATTTTTGTCAGCTAGTCATCTTAGCTCCACCTTCTTTCTCATATCCCATCATCACCACCACCTTTTTTTTTCTTCAGATTTGAGCAACATCACAACCATCTATTCTTTTTTCCTTTAACATTTGGGTAGCATCACAATTATATTATTTTTTTTCTTTATATTTGACCATCATTACCACTAGGTTTTCTTTTGAGAAAATAGTCAAATATCTCTCTAATTTATTATCGAATTTTCAACTATACACTTAAACTTTACGACTACCTTGCAAATACCAAAAGTCTACCAATTAACCCAACAACCCCCTCCTTCCTACCATTAATACTATCCTACCAATGCTACCATTGATACTAAATATTTGTTTTACATAAAACTTCACATTTTTTGCCAATGAGAAAACATAAGTTAAAACTTTTTAGTCTCTTATGAGTTGAAAAGAAGTAAAAAAAATAAATGTTCTTTCACATGTAACCGACAATGTTAATATGATTAGGCAATGTAATATTTAAGATATTTCCAACAAAAATAAGGTGTCAAAAAAATATTATTCTCAAGATTGAGTCACATAAAAATGAGTCATAATTCATCATCAAACACGTGACTTACACGTACATTACAAAGAATTTATTATAAATGTAACATCCAAAAAATCATAATATTTCACACCATATCTTTGCGTGAAACATATATTGGACATATATAACATTGTGTCTTCGTATTAAACACATTTCAGAACTTGTAAAAGCACATAATATTCGTTTTTTTAAAATTTATAAACGTCTAATTTTTATCTTGTCTTTACTAAAAGATTGAATTTCATGCAAAATAAATATTCAATGATTATTCATTGTTTTCCCATTTTAAAGTATTATTTTTATCTGCTAGCCACCTCAGCTCCACCTCCTTGATCTGATCGTCCTTCTCATTCTTTGGATCAAATTATCACTATCAATCATCATATTTTTTTTCTTGTTTTGATGATCTCGTATCATCGCCACTATCATCTCCTTCATTATTTTTTCAGCTACTGAATCATCAACGCTATCGTTGCATATGACTTGCACATACATTACAAAGTAATTATTATAAATGTTAAATTAAAATCGACTTAAGCACACAATTTTCATCCTTTTTTTTTCAATTCGTAAAAGGTTAAAAGTCTAACTTATGTCTTCTTATTAGCCAAAAATGTAACTCTCTATGTAAAACAAAAATACAATATGACCATCTTTCTTAGGCATTTTAAAAATAATATTAAAAATACCTTAAATAGATAGTCATTAAATGTTTCTTTCACATATAATTTCACATATTTCGCCGATAAAATATTAGTTAAGCTTTTAGCCGTTTTACGAGTTGGAAATAAGTAAAAATCACGTTCTTTCACACGTTACCAACAACGTTAATGTGTATGCAATGTAATTCAAGATGTTTCTACAAAAATGAGATGTCAAAAAATATTATTCTCAAGATTGAGAGTTCGTTTGAATTGATTTATTTTTAGTGTTGTTAAGCCAAAATAACTTTTAAACACTTTTGGAGTGTTTGAATAACTTATAAGCACATAGTTTTAAGCTAACATGGTAAAAATAAGTCATAAGCCATAGGTTGAAAATTTTAATTTATGACTAGCTTTTGACTCGTAAATCAAAAGTCAAAAGTCTGATATGGAATTCACCAAGGCGTATAGGAAATTCTCCAAGCTTGAGGCATGTCGAAAAATACTGTCCTTAAAGATATTTCACCCGGTATAAATATATTCATCATAATTCAACAAGCTCTTCTAGTATAAAATTAGAAGCCAAAAACTAACAAAGATTCAATCAAAAAGTATAAAATCAAGCACTAGAATATATAATTAGGTAGTCAGAAAAACTTGTTTTGTTATGTTTTCTTAGATCACTTCCATCTCCACCTCTCCTCAAGGAATAGAAGATATATATGTATATATATACTAAACAAAAGTGACTGTTGAAAAATAAACAATAACGTTCCAACATTAATCATGGTCCAAACATTTACCATCATTATAGCTCTTTATTGTCATTATTAATGACAAAAAAACGGTTTGGCCATTAAACAGGTAATGAAAATACTAATAAAGTTTAATATAATAATTAATATTTATTAATAAAAACATTTCTTTTTGAGATATTATCTTATTTTTCCAACACAAACTAATTTTAAAAATTTGATCAAATAAATTTATTAAAATATGTCTCAATGCAATATTGTTTGATTCCCTCTTGATGGCTGTGGATGGTTAGTTTGACATTAAATTTCTGGGGTAGTGGCCTATGCCTATATGTGATCCCTCTCTGCTTCTCTGTTCCCTCTTTCATAAATGCATTAAAGCATGAGAGAGATTAGAAACAAAGAAAAAGTGAGTTTTCCCTTCCTTCCTCGTTGAACTTATTAAATTTAAATTCTGAATCCGCGAGTGTAAGATATATGGAAATGTAAAAGCTGTTACTATAGTTAAATGCAGTGGCCCCTTCTTTCTGTTTTGGTAGTGCAAGGTTTTAAATGCACTCCACATAGTATATCTCTTTTTAAACACATTCTCAATTCTGCAATTTCAACAATTCTCTTCCAAAAACCCCCTTTTGTTACTTTGCTTTTGCACTCAACAAGAGAACATTTCTTCTATGAAATAGTAACTCTGATATTGGCCTGGTTCACTCAGACACACACTATTTTGATTGATTTTGCTTTGATTGAGCCGTGTCAATATCTCAGTTCCTTTTCACTATACAGCCATTTCTTGTATCAGGGAAAAGAGGTTCGTTTTCTACCTCCGGAATGAGAATATATATACTACTACTTCTTTCGTCTTAATTTATGTGTTTTAATTTGACTGAACATAGGTTTGAGAAACAAAGGGAGACTTTGGAATCTTGTGATGTTAAATTTAAAACGTTCATAATCTTGTTGGCTTCAATTTGCCATGTAGAATGCTAAAATTGAAAAACTTATTAAAATATAGAAAGAGACACTATTTTTGGAATAGATAAAAAACAAAAGTAATAGAGTTTGGATGAAGGGAATAATAAACTTCTAGGGTTTCAATGTTTGTGTATTTGTTTCTCGAGTTCATATTGAGTTCCCACATCGATTCGTTAGGAATGGTATTATTCATTTTACGGAAAAGGGCCAAAAATACTCCTGAACTACAGGAAAAGGTCTAAAAATACCCTTCATCTATCTTTTGGTCTAAAAATACCCTTCTACTCATCTTTTTGGTCTAAAATTACCCTTCCATCCATCTTTTTGGCTCACTTATACCCTTGCAACTAACAGCCCTCTCTTTTTAAAAAAAAATAATTATTATGTAAAAATCCACCTCTATTAATTTTTCCCCATAATTTATCCAAATCAAAACAATATATCATTTCAAGATCCAAAAAATATTTTTTTTTAAATTTAGTAATTTCTATTTTCTATAGTTTAAAAAAAATGTTTTAGATAATTAAAATATTTTAAAAATATTAGTCATGCCACAATTACAGGGACTTATCATATTATCATAAATCCTAAACAAAGTCTATCTTTATTTTTTCTTTTTTTTTAAAAAAAAAAGATCATTTAATTTTTTTTGACTAATAATCTCTGTGACAACTCATTGAAAAGAAGAAAAAAAATATAGATATTGTAGGTAGTAGCCTGTAGGAAAAATAAAAATAGGAAAAGAGAGAAAAAAATATAATATTATGGATAAGATAATATTATTATGATCATAATATTATTAATTTATTTGTGATATATTAATTATTTATATCGTATTTAAAATTTTAATGGAATTGATTAAATCTTAGCTGTTAATTTTTTCTTATGCCATGTGTCTTCAATCCAAGTAATAACTCGGGAAAAATAGAGAAAAAAATTGAGAGGAGTCGGATAAAAAAAAGCTACAACAAATATAAAAAACTATTAGATTTTTTTTATAAAAAAAATAAAAATAATTGAGGTCTTGAAGAAGTATATTCTTTTTGGCTTGGAAATTATGGGAGAAAATCTAGTTGAGATAGAGATTTTGTTTCATCCAATGAGGAGAATGACACATAATAAATATTTTAAAAAAAAAACAAAACAAAACAAAGATAGGATTGTTAGTTTCAAGGGTATAAGTGAGTTAAAGATGAATGAAAGGATATTTTTAGACCAAAAAGATGAGCAGAAGGGTATATTTAGACCAAAAGATGGATGGAAGGTATTTTTAGACATTTTCCTATAGTTCAAGGGTATTTTTGACCCTTTTTCGTTCATTTTATTAGATAGTTTTCGTAAATCATTACCGCTCAACTAGCTTTGGAGATTGATGAGTTAAGCCTAATATGTTTTTATGTTCAAAATCACGCACATCTCAATTTGTGGTTTATCTCGATGTTGAATTCCTATCTTATATTATCATGCTCCATATATATCCAGTCCTAGGGATGCAGTGGGTATTGAGTTTCCACATCAGGAAGGGTATTATCGGTTTTGTCATATAATTTTGGACATTTTAGCTTTTGAGCTAATTTTTAGGATAGAGTTAGACTCGACGTTTATATTGTAACTAAGTAAATAAAATGTAATTTACATAATCTCATAGTGTTAAGAGTTGATTATATTATTTCCCTACTCTTTTTCAAATTAGAAAAATTCCTTAAAATTTATGGATTTCGGATACATCACTGGATTTCTGGATACATTAGTAGACATACAGATACACAAGTGAGGGATGTATCAAAAAGAGGAGGGATGTATCAAAAAGAGGATAGGACATCCGGATACATCACTGAACTTCCGAATACATAGGTGAGAGATATATCAGAGAGGGGAGGGATGTATCAGAGAGGGGAGGGATGTATCAGTGAGAGGAGAGTGATGTATCCGAGAGGAAATTTTTGATTTTTTTAAAAATATAAAATATTTTAAAGATTATAGTAAAATAAAATGTGTATTTAGGTAATTTTTATACGCTTCTTCTTACTCCTATATGTGAAATTATTACAGAGTTTGGACCCTCCTATTTTGACAACATTGTTTGTTTAAAATTCATTTAAATCTTTTGCATATTGTTTTTATAGTATCAACATGTCGGATTTTGAGATAACTTTTCTTACATGATATAAGTATTTTGATTTGCATATTTGTAACCAAATTAAAAAATTTGTCCCAACAACAAACAACCCTCTCAATTCAAGATCAAAATTAGAAACATTAGGCAAACAGACTTTGTACTATGTATAAGTTTGAAGTATAAACTGATGATTGTGTCAGGTTGTTTGGTACCTTAGAATATAAAAACACATACTTTTGTTTTTGTTATATTTGTGAAATATATCACAAATATAATAAATTACAGTTGAAAAATAAAAATGACAAGAATGAACAAATAAATGTTTAGGCTTAGGCACAAATATTTCAAGAGATTCAAGCCCATTGCACCATAATTTACACTGATCCAGTAGTATCACTCTTGACTTGTTCCTTCCAGGATACAATAGTCCTACAACGTCGTACAACCCAAGCAACTCTCGATTAGTTGAAGAGTTCAAAACTCTACAAAAAGAACACCTTCCTTTAACATATAGTTATTCTCTTTTGTATAGTGATTAGTTGAAGATTTGAAATATTTTTCTTTGTCTGAACTCTCTCTTTCACTACACAAACTCAATATATACACAATATAATATTTCTCATCTTTTCTTACACCCTTTTTCATATTTCTCATTCACCTCAACAAAAAAGAAGACCATCACTATTTATAGGTGATGCATTCTTCTTTGCAATGAATAAGAAGATAATGGGTAGTAAATTGAGTAAATGAATAGCCCAAAGGTTACATAAGTTACAATCTATAATGTAAAATAATGGGTGAAATTAGTGGTAGATCATGACAACAATGGTTACAAGAGTTATATAACTATAACGACAACATTCTTGTCAATTTATACCCACTAACATATGCACTTAATATTTTAATTTTAATATTAAAATGCATAAACACCATCATATTATGAGTGTGTTTTATTGCCTCCTTTTTTTCTAAATGGTTTTGCAGGCATTGGGTGCGCCTTTTAATATACTAGTTTTTTAGCACGCGCTTTGCGCGTATAACCCCTATGAGTATATTAGTTTTTTAAAAAATAAATATTATTAAATAACATGATTTGAGTTCTTTTTAAAAAAATGTGTCTAATGGAGGTTTCTTACTTTGTCTCACTATTAACTGTGATACTCCAATTTCATGACCTCTAAGTGAATGCACCCAGAAAATGATATGAGAAGTTAATAAAATAAACTCTATTTATAAGTCAAGAAAATGCATTTGTAAAGCAAAAGAGAAACGATAACAGCTAGCCAAATTAAATTTCTCGATAGTGTTAAAAAGTTCTTTTTTGTTGGTAGAATAGTGTTAGAAGATCAAAAGATTGCATGAGACTAATCCTATGCAAACCGTAGTGCAATATTAATGTTTCATCAATTAAAAGCTTGATAGGAGATTATTTACTTGTTGTATAATTATAATGGATGTGTACAAAATATTATATTAAATTTTTATCCACAAGCACTTTAAACTAATTATTTAATTATAAATATTAAAAATTAAGGTGTAAAAAGTCTTATAATTTATAGTTTGAAAATCAGAATATTTACAAACATACTACTATTTTTTATAGAATTTAATTGTCTCTTCATACATGACTTATCCACCATTAACCTAATGCTATGTTTCACCTTTTTTTCCACAAAAAAACAAGTAAACATTTTATCAAATTCATTCTTAAAGGTGAAAGTTAATATATATGTAAAATTAAAAGTACAAAAAACAAAAAGAAAGAAGAAAGAAACGCATGAGCAAGACAATTAAGTTTGCTTTGCTCTATGAAATAAAAATTAACGTAACAAATAGTCTATATTTGAGCATAAAAAAAACTGAAATTAAAGCAAGTTGCTAACAAATCAACAATTCAACTATATAAAGAGAGATAGAAAAGTTTCATTATAATTCTTATTACTACAAACAAGAATAAAACTAATACATCAAGCTCCGATGCTTTAATAACTGAATTCTTGTCTATTCCCATGATTGTATAAGGGAGAACTCACAACTTTCACAACAAATTGCATGACATTATTTCACCGATTTAGAGCTCCAACACACAAAAATTATAGAAATAGTAAATAAAAGTCTTCCTTGAAAAGGTTAAATTTATAGGACAAGAATTGTAGTAATATGAAAAGTTACATGGAAATTTGAAAGGTCAAATACTATTAAAATAAATATAAAAAAGATAAAGCATGGAAATTAACTTTAAAAGATACATGTATCTACTTTAATTTCTTATCTTTAAGGAATAATTACTCTTTTTTTTTATTATTTGTCTGAGAAATTTGAAAGGTCAAGATTAAGAAATGAGAATTAAAAGATTAAATACATATGAAAATTATAAAAGTTAGCTCTTAAGTGAAGATGCATGCGTAAAAAAATTGATGTAGAAGAGAAAACATGCATTTTAGAAAAGGTAGCAAAATAATTATTAGCCAATTTTGTATGTTGTCATAAATGAATCATTTGGATTTTATTAAAAAAATAACTTATTTCATGTTTTAATGCTGAATAATTTAGATTTTAGATTTTATTAGAAAAAAAGTTATTTCTTGTTTTAATGGTATTATTGTAGTAACTCAACTTTATAGGATTATTTTGGTATTTCAACTTTTAACTTTTTTTGTTCCCATTTTTAGTAATGTATGATTTTTTGTTTTCATTTTTAGTAATATATGATGTAGGATTATTTTGATATTTTAACTTTAAACTTTTTTTGTTCTCATTTTTAGTAATATATGATTTTTTTTTTATTTTTTTTAGTAATATATGATGATGATTTACATAGAACAAAAAAAATTTAAATCAAATCAAAATAGTTAAGAAGTTGTGGAAAAAAAATCCTTAAATTCAGAAAGATTCCCAACACTGTATTTGGATAGTCCTTGTGTATTATTTCATAAAAATACAAACTCATAAATTGTATCGTTTTCTATCATTATAGTCACAGATCAACAATTTAAATTGTAAACCTATATAAGAAAAATAAAATATGAGGTAGACCTACTATAAAAAGATAGAGTAAAAAATAAGATAAGACCATTATTTAATAATAATAGTAAGTAAAGACGAAAGAAATATTAAGGTAACGATATCATCACAGTAAATCAATTATTACACAAAATGAGATTTTATTATCTAATGATGAATTTTAATAGTATAATATAGTAAAATTTAAATAAGTCCTCTCCAATGCAGAAACTTTTTTTTTTTTTTTTAAAGTCATGGAAAAATTTGTCACCTTTCTTGTACTTCCCCATGAAATAAAATTCCAGTCAATTTTAGTCATAACTACTATAGTACTAACAAATGATGGAACAAGGTTTTTGTTCCGCTACAGTGACACTTGAAATTCCTCCATTCTTGTAGCGAGTTTTAATTTGGTTGAACTGAAGGTTTGGTTCTGCTCTGGAAATGGCGATAGACGATAACGAGAGTTGTGGTAGCCGAGCTATGGAGCCGTCGTCTCCGAAGCACAACAGGTTGCAGAGGCAGAAACTTCAAGCTTTTAACCAAGTGTTGAGTCGATTACAGGAGTTGAATCTCGAAGAAGCTGACCTCCCTGGCTTTGAAGACCAGCTTTGGCTTCACTTTAATCGCCTCCCCGCTCGGTTAATTTCTAAAACCCTATCTTTAGCTTGTTTGGGTGGTTGTTACCTGTTGCTTAAGCGGTTAGTTAGAGAGCACACTTAGTGATATTCTCAACACTACACAATGTATGTTTGTTTTGATTGTTACTTAAATCTACCCACTCTTAGTTAAATTGAAAAGTCCCATTTTGTGTAATCATAGATTTGGTGTGATGATGTCGGTTACCTTTTTTTTTTTCTCCTCATTTTGTCCGTAGTTATTATTTAATAATCCTATTTTATCATTTAGTCTATCTTTTTATAGTAGTTCTACCCCGTATCATACTATGCTTGTAGGTTTAAACTTCAAATTGTTCAGGTGTGATATTATGTAAAAATGCAAAATGATACTATATATCCAAACATTACATTCATCAAAATTCATTGTTTTCTTCTCCTTCTACTTGGGTTTGATGCACTTGAGCCAAGGTTCTTTTGGAAACAAATTCTCTACCTTCACGAGGTAGTGGTAAGGTCTGCATACACTCTACCCTCTCCATACCCCACTTAGTGGGATTTCACTGGGTATGTGGTTGTTGTTGTTGTTGTATTCATCAAAATTAAAAAGAATACAGTCCAGTATATCTATATATATATTATGAAACAACATGTAACAACCATCCAAATAGAGTCAGCGCATTTTTGTTTAGTGCTTTTTGTCTAATTTAGATAACTTCTTGTTTTAGAGTAATTTGTGTTAAAAGAGAATACTAGAACGAAATGAGCTGGAATGAAGTGTAATGATTACATAGGAGTATAATCGACCTAGTTTATGGAAATGAGCTTGATGATTAATCAATTTATATATATTTGAATTTGTATGGTTGAAGCGGAATCGTAGATTTTCTTTCGTCTAAATATCTAGTTTTTGTGATCAAATGAGATTGTCTACTTGTAGTGGTGTATGGGGATGAATATGGTTGCATGCAGATATGCATTAGATGTGAATGTGGAAAGAGCAGAAGATGTGCTCATGCATAGGAGATTACTGCAACTAGCGAAGGATCCTGAGAATAGACCTGCTTTCGATGTTCGCCTTGTGCAGGTATATTTCCCTTGTTATCTTTTTCCTAATGGTTTTTGGCGCATATAATATGCACAAACTGTGACAACTAGAGCCCGTAAATTACAACAACAACAAAAGCTTGCTATTTGGTCTTAGCTACTAAGTTGGGTTCTTAATTCCACACATTTGGTGCTTAGAAGCAGACGATCTATGATATGATTCAAATAGATTCCAAAACGGAGGAATCTTCCAACGAGCTCTTTAACCTTTTCTAAGCCATTCTTATTTCCTCCATCCGAATCCTGTGTGGTATTCTACCAACATAGGAGATGAAGAACTTTTCTGCATGATTATACAATTTGCACATTTAAATCATTTCAGTAGGTTCTCTTATTAAGATGAGTTCTTACTGATTGCACCTAAAGGCTAGATATTTAATTCATCCTTCTTACTCGCTGTCTTCCAAATAGAAATTGGGGGAGTGTACTTTCATGCACCACTACATGCTATATATTTTTGAAAGTGACCACTACATGCTATCAATAAATTGTTTTTTTATTTTGAATCCATCAGTCAGTTTCCTGCTTTATCTATGAACAATGATGGGAAAATAGATCGTTATTATCAAGACATAATTTTACTTCTGAAATCGGATCTCCAATCCTTTACACCTGATATGGATTGTGTCCAATCAATTGTTACTGCCAACAGTGCTCTTTAAAACAATGTGCTCTCTTAAAAACGATAGTGGCTGTAATTGAAATCTGAAACGCCTGTTGGTGCATAATCCCATGAATTTCTCCAAATAATGGAATTCTAGTAGCTGCATTTGTACATCTTTGTATCTCATGTGGTAAGGTATATTAAGCTTCCCTTTTTCACTCTGAAAGAAAGAAGAAAGCCTTGCTTTGCCTCCTTCCTTCTTCGCGAATTGAAGACTAAACTCACACGTCTGCCTATGAAGATTATGGCTTCCTCCCTTGTTTGATTTGAAGTGGCTTATGTTGGTACTTATCCCATATTTTAGCTATGAGTTTTTTTAACACCTGTCTGGATTGTTGTTTTCCATTGTTTCATAATGTATCGTCTTACACTGTATTGTATTTTACTACGTTGTGTTGTCAAAGTAATGCTTGGATAGAATGTGTTGTTTGTTGTTACCTTTTTCCAAAAAAAGAATGTGTTTTTTGTTGACATTTAATAACATTTTTCTTGTTTGGTTTGGCTGTATTGCACTGTACAATAACGGATAAGCTTACTAAATACTGTTAATTACCATATATATTGGATTTATCAACAATTAAAATATAAAACTAGCAGGAAAAAGGAAAAAAAAAGATGATTACATACAAGATAGTAAAGTGGCTTGAAGGAGGAGTATCTGTATAAAGTCGGAGGAATTGTATTACTGATGAGAGCAGGTTGTTAAAACTTATAATTTGATAGTATATGAAACAATCAATTTTATTTTTTATTTTTTTGAAAAAAGATAACAAGAAACTAGAAAGTGGTGAGAATGAGAACATGTATAGTGGCGAGAAGGAGGAGTATGAGGGTCTTACAATAAAATGAAGGCAGAATAGGTTAATGGGTGGTGTGAGAAATGAAAAGTAAGGTAAAGAGTAAATGGTGAAGGCGGAATGGAAAAGAAAAATAAGAAAACAATCCCACTACACCATTTAGTTACCCTTATCTCAACAACAACAAAAAAAATCACACCACACCAAATTGGTTGTTTCATAAAATAGGTCTTTTCATTGTTACATAACAATAAATTTCACAATGTAATAAATAATACTATATTTAAAGTAACAATACAAGTATAAACAGGCAGCCCAAATAACCTGATAACAGACTCTTTAACAGTGTACTCGAAAAAAGCTACGGTTGGTATCTTTGATCTGGTGTAGATGTCCGTAAAATTTAAGTCGAAAACATCATAGTTTGGTTAGATTTCTGTTTGACAACTTTCTTAGAGGTCAAGAAAGATTTTTTGGTGGTCCTAAGTTTCTTTAGGCTGATACCGGTAAGTTAGTCAATGTGTTAGAAGTCTTATATGGTTCTAAGATGCTTCTTAAGGCCCAAGGAATTGAAGCTAGAAGTTAGAGCTTGTGGTTTTTAGGCTTGCAATGGAAAGAGGCTCTATGTAGGGTAAGAACAAGAGGCTTGTGAATAAGCAAAATGCATCCCTTTACTAGCTCTATATTAAAGACTGTGCGACTGTATTACGATAAGACTCTGTGAATAGGGTGTACTGCCTCAAAGGTTGGGAATGACACTTCTGCCCAGATCTATGATTGCTCTACAATACAATAGATGAGATAAAGGAAAAGACCTCTTGATATATTGTCCATGGGAAGAGGAAGGGAACCAAAAGAAAAATAAGTTATTGATTAAATTGAAGAACTATCCATATCAAAGTTCGATCACAAGAATAATGACATGCTAGAATGCGATCTCACCTAAAGATGTCATAATGCAGGTGCATCTCACCTACAATGGAATCTCATCCAACTCTGATGATGTAAATTCTGCAGTTAAAGAAGAATACCCATGGTACGTTCTTATTTAAGTGTTAAGGTTTGTCCTTTTTATGTTTGTTTTTATCTTTTTTCTATTAGTTTCAGACTTGTGATTTTGCTTGTCCTTTCATCCTTGAGTTTTAATTTATCTTTTTGCCATCGTGTTTCTTCTTTGCCTCCACCTTCCAGCATCCATCCTCCTCCAACATTTGGTTCATCATCAAATCTACAGCCCTTTGAAATTCTTGATAATAATGCTCATGTACATGATGGAGAAAGTGATGCCAATTCTACTTCAGGGACAACCAGGTAATGCTTTCCATAACCTTGCTGTTGGTATATGGAGTAGTAAGACTTGCGATGCTAGTTTGGCTTCTTAACCTTTATATTCTTGTTGGTACGTCACAATTTCAGGTTAGCTATTTTATTTATGACATGCTTTCGCGGCTGTCAATATCTCACATATACATGCACAATTAGCCCTTTCTGGAATGCTAGACTAGGAATAGGAAAAGGATTGCAATGTAGTGCGTATAAATAGGGCTTAGTGTAATAATATAGTTAACTCGTTTGAGCCATTGTTGTGCACTATACTAGCGAATACTGGGAGAAATTCCATCATTGTGCAATTTCTGGTGACTACACGCAACTATCTCTCTTTCCATGTTGTTGTGCAAAAACCAACACCACACAAGGTTCGCCAACGTCTGGCGTTAAAACCCTTGCCAGACATGCCCTCCCGCAGGAACCCTTTCATGCACCACCACGCACCACTTAAAGCTATGGTTTTGGCGAGCACATCTGTGAAACGCGCCGGCGCATATGGAAATTTCTCGACAACTTTTCGACTATAGCGATCTTCTGTGGTGCTCAGCTCACAGTTCAGACCTGATTTATTCCATTTACGACCTTGTTTGATCACTTTCGTCGCGACAATATGTTTTTGGTGACTTTCTCAAGTTTCCTGACGACTTCAGCTTCTCGTTCTTGGATTTTGGGGTACGCCGGGTGGTTTAGACCTAAATTATAATTTCAGTATAACTTGTTTGCATATCAAAAGACCTCGAAAAGTGTTATTTCAAGTAGGTTGATTTCTCAGCTTTGCATTACAGAGCAAGTGAAATTTACCTATGTCAATCTAAGTTGTAAACATAAGAATTGATTGTGTGGTAGTGGTAGACTTGTTTGGCGACAATTATGGTTGGTAGAGATGGAGGTTGAGAGATGACACACATTTTTGCTTATGTCGTCATAATCGTGGTGAGGATAAATAGAGAGGAAAGTAGGATGCCCCTGATCCTACAGCAAGTGAAATATTCATTTGCGAGATTATCATTAAGTTCACTTCTTCTATAACTTTGATTCTTTTTTACAAATTTTCCTGATTGATGATTTTTTCCTGTATTCAAGCAGTATTCTATGTGCCATTGAATTTATGTAGGTCCATGCACGAGATTACTTTTTCAACGATTAACAAACCAAAGTTGCTGACTCAGGTAGCTCTCCGTTGTGGCAATCTTTCTTCCTCCTTACATGGTACTTGCGCCTATACATTGTAACTGTGAGTTTTCATAAAACTGTCCTTGAATATATAATGTAGATATTAGCATAAAATGTTCTGAAAATGAGCTAGGCCTCTCTGAAATCTACTGTTTGCACATATATTGACAGAATTTAATCTGTTATTACAATCTTGACATATGTATACTGATACAATATGTGATAAAAGTTAATTGTCATAATAGTAATATTCAAATCATTTATGACATAATATCACCGCCTATTAGTATGATGTTGACTTAATTTCTTTCATTCTGGAGGGCCTTCATTGTAACACAAAAATGGGCTCTCTGTGCAGAACAAAAGTTATCTTTAAACTCAAGAAACCAGGATAAAGGTATCTCACCAACTGGAAGGTTTTGGTACTTAAGTCCTTCTCTACCGCAATCTGATGTTTGTGCTATTGTAACTTCTTAACCTTCCTAAATGGTTGAAAGATGTATGTTATGATGCAAGGCTGGGATCCCTTTTAAAATAGAAGATATCTATTAGAAATATTGAGATGATTTATATGCACAAACACCCTTTAGTTATCTTATTTGCTTTTCTATCTCAGGCAGTTTCTTTTTAATCATTGATTAATTAGTCCACATTAGAGTGTATTCTTTGTTAGTTATAATTGGTTAATCTGCAGAAACTCCCAGATATGTTTCAGTTTTTGGAAATACTTGCATGTTATCTTTGATATCATCCTGTTTCCTCTTAAAAATTGAAGTTCATCTTGGTTTTCCAGTTGACTTCTATAGTTTCTGAGATTGGTCTGAACATTGAGGAAGCTCATGTTTTTTCGACGGCCGATGGTTTCTCCTTAGTTGTCTTTGTGATTGATGGATGGCCATATGAGGTACAGTGTTGATGTTTCTTTCTATAGAGAACCAATTCTTGCTATCCATTTGAAAGGTCTATGTTTTATTCTTCAGTTTATACTTAGTTGACTAGCATAGTTGTTTTACACACTGAAATAATATGGAAGAGGATTACTTTGTAATTTCCAGTCTGAAAGTAAGATATTGATTCTTCCTTCTTCCTACAAAGACATTTACATTTTGGACCATTTCCTCCTGGATTGTTGTCGGTTCAGTGTTTGATTTGTTTTTCAATTAAGATTAGCTTGCAATTCTTTTCCAATGAGCTTCTGCTTTTATCTTTCTCATTATAGATTCATAGAAGTTCACTAAATATGGTTACATTCAATGTGGGAGTTTATTATATCATTGTTTCTTTTATGGATTAGGTAAATAATTCTATTTTTAATGGGAAGATCTCCCTGATACAAGTACAAAGTAGATTATCTACAAGTAATATGATTCTACATTGAAGACACTCGGTTTTCTATACAAACTGGGACCTCATGGGTGCACCAAAATGAAACTAGAATAGAGAGGCTATTCCTCAAATGGGCATAATCGTGCTCTATCCTTTCAGTCACTCTCCTAGTTCTTTCCTTTTACAGGATCCACATGAGTGCTAGTGGGGCCACATTCCAAACTCTCTGGTTTTCTTTCCTTCTCCTAAATTTCTAACTGGAGAGTGCATCCTTCACCGTTCTATCATTGCCCATCGTGGCCCGAACCATCTCTATATATATACCACAAGCGTGTAGCCAACTAAAATGTAGAGGGAGGTGGTCCACATCTTCACCCCAACATTTACACCTGAAGTACCATCTGACATATGCATTCCACTTCTTTCTCAAATTCTTTGCTGTGAATATTGTTCCCATCGCTGCCAACCTGCCAGCCAAGCAAAAGAATACCCCTTTGTTGGTGCCCGTGGAATCCAGACAGTTAAATTATGAAGAAAACCAGATTTCTCCCTCTCCAAGATCATTGATAATATGATTTTACTGAAAATGATCCATCTCTCTCCACCCGACACCTTCATGAGTCCGGTAGATATACTTTTCTTGTAAAGCATTTCACAATCAGGCCTCGACAACTTTTCAATGTCGAGAACTCCTCTTGACCCTTACCTCCCGTGTACTCCCCCTTCTTGTAACATTCAGATTTATTGTATTGTCATTCCTTTTGGCTTGATATACTATAAATACTTGGGAATGTGCCCCAAAGTTCTTTTTTCACACCACCTATTACTCCAAAAGCTGAATCTGCTTCCTCTTCCACCTTGAAGGTTATGCTGCCGATGATGTTATCCCGCCCTGTCATAACATTTCTAACTCGAAAGGGTGTGCGATATTTTTAGTCCTCCACTCCCCTTCAACAACTCCATACTTTTCCTCTATCCCTCTCAATAAATCATGTTCCCTAATCTTGAATCTCCATAGCCATTTCCGTAATAGGGCTTTGTTGACAATTCAAAGATCTTGCACCCAAGATCACTCCATCTTTTTGTGTGGAGAACAAACGTCCTCTCAACTGACTAGGTGGAACTTCCTAATCCTGTTTGCTGAATCCCATAAAAAGTTGTTTGGAGCATTTCCAATTTAGCTTTGTGATACTTGCCAGTGCGTGAAGCAATTACATTAAGTATGTATGTATGTATGCTAGACAGAGTGTTTTTAATTAATAATACATCCTCCCCCCTCGACATATACAGTTTTTGCTATCTTGGTAGCTTTTTCTCAACTCTCTCGATCACTGGGTTTCATGTTCCCTGATTTTTGTGGAAGCGCCCAAGGGTAAGCCGAGATAAGTAGTTTTAATAGCTCCAACCCTGCAATTAAGCACCGTCAATATAGTTTACTCCACTATTGGAATTATATCATACTTGAGTTTGATCTTGATGTCTGACACTGCTTGGAACCATATAAGAATTTGTCGAAGGACTAAGATACAAAAAATTGAACTGTCCTCTGTGAGCAATAGACGTGAAACCCTCACTGTACCTTTCTCACCTATCGCTGCAAAGAATCCCCTCAAATAACCAAGTCTTTGTTCTCTTCCTACAATCGCAACGTTTATAAATTATGTTTTTGCCTTTTCTTTTAGCGGTGCTATATACTTCATACTTTGTTTTTAATATGAAATTACAGGAAACAGGGTTGCTGAAGGGTGAGCTGCAAAAGGGAATAATGAGGAGCAAGGTAGATATTCTTGTCACTGCTTGATATGGGAATGAGTGTCACCCAAAAAAAAATTCTATTTGCTTAGCTCATGCATTTTAGAAAAGGGAAGGGAATATTTCACCCCGAGGTAGGTGGAAAACTACCGGTTTTTAGAGCATATCAATAGTTTGAAACTAAAAAAAGGTTTATGGATATTGGAATGACAAGTGGTTACGGTTGCGGAAAGCGGAGAAATTCGGGAACCGTCGGTCACCTTTTGAATCAATTATGTGCTTCGTGTCAATGTCTTTTCTTTTGCAATATCAAGGTGTTGGTCCCATGTTGTTTCTTACTTTTAATAGCTTGTGCATCCTATAGAGAACTCCTGTAACAAGTTGATTTTCAATTTATGTTGTCATGAATGGACTAGTTATAATAGCAATAATTTGAATTTGGCATGTCTGTTGAGTGTCCACATTGGTGTAGGAAATATGTTTAAGTCTCCTAATATGGCCTTGGACAATCAATTCTCATCTCATGAGCTATAGCTTTTAGGGTTGAGTTAGATCCAAGGTCTTAACAATGTCTGCTGGGAAGAGTTTCATGCTTGTTTATTTGATTTGTAGTCTGAAAACCATTGGAAGTTAATAATAATAAGAAGAAATGTATTAATTGTCGAAAAAATAAAATAAGAAGAAGAAGAAATGTATGACTTGTGAACATAAGGTCTCTGCTACTTTCTGTCATTCTTACTTTAGTAAAGTGAGAAGTCTTGCTTAGTCCTTAGGAAGGTTGCCCTTGATTTAGGACAAAGGTATAGGGTGATCTCCAGTAGAGTAATCCTACAGTTACTTTGTTGCTAACTGTCCTCAAATCGATTTCAGGTTTCCAGTCCCGGGTAGAGCCACGAATTAATGTAAACAAAATCATGACGTACCCAAAAAAAATTTAATGTAAACTGAACTTATTCTGCTTGTATATATTAATGGGAGGAAATAGAAGGACTATAATTTCTCACACATCATACTAGATAAGATAGATCTTGACAGTAATTCTCTAAAAGAACATATAATCTTTGACTTATTTGTTACTTGAAAGCATGGGCCTACATCAATTAGGTTTCTCTGACCAGCTTGGCCTTTTCATTTTTCCATTTATGGTTGTCTATAGAGCATCCTATCAAAAAGGTTGTCTACAGAACTCTCTTTAGGTAATTATGCGCAATATGCATGTGGTTTTGGTTATGGGAATGATAAAAAGATATAATAGGTAATTATGTGCAATATGCATGTGGTTTTGGTTATGGGAATGATAAAAAGATATAACACATCTTTATAAATGCAAAAACATGTTTGGTAGCCTGTGTCTACACACACTTACCATATTCGGTCTATACTCGATAGTCCTCTGTGATGTTTTTCATATTTTTTCCACTCCCTGTTTCTCTCCTTTTTCTTGTAAGATGGCGTCATAACAATTTCCTAGAACTAAAGGGTGATGAACTACCAATTAATAAGATAACAAAAGGTGATGAAATTCTCTATTACTTTTCTCAGCACGCTTTTTCTCTGTAATTGGATACTCACAGTGGGGTTTTATAATGGACATTCTATTGGTGGCAAACTTGTGATCTTCCGGTGATGTTATTTCAGGAGCAACCACGACATTCCTTGGTTGCTAAGAACGGGCAAGGTCAAACAATATCTGAATCAGTTTCTAACTGTGTTAAAATACCTACTGATGGAACTGACGACTGGGAAATCGATCTTCGTTTGTTGAAGTTGGAAAACAGAGTTGCTTCTGGGTCATCTGGAGATCTGTATGATCTAATAATCTATTTCTGATTTCTAGTTGGGTTGTAGTCAGTGGATTTACACTGTCTCTTTCAGGTATAAAGGCACGTATTGTTGCCAGGAAGTAGCCATAAAAGTTCTGAAGCCAGAACAGTTGAATATGGATATATTAAGAGAGTTCTCACAAGAGGTCTTCATAATGAGGTATGTCAGTCATATGTTCATGTTCATTCATTGAGCAGCTCTTTAGAATTTACAACCTAAGTTGTGTTCATTCAATGAGCAGCTCTTTAGGATTTACAACCTTGTGTTCATTCATGTGGAATGTGACTCTTTCCATGATTTACTGACCAATTGAGACCAGATTGTTTTAATGCTTCTTGGGATTTTGGCTTCTCTATATGAAAATATTATTCTGCACCAGTAGAGAATGTTCTTGTAATTCTCACTTATTGGTCCCAATTGATGTTCTGTTTATAAGTGTCAACTTATCCGATACCTGAAGTAGAATTAAAAGATGGTTGAATATTTCTTCGGAAAATAAGATTATTTTAAACTTTTTTCATAAAAAGTAGAACAAAATAGTACATTCAACTAAACAACTATGAAAAGTGAAATAGGACATCCAATTTGGGATGTAGGGGGTAACTTTTTTTTACTTTAGTACTTGAATTGGTGATCTCTTTACATACATGAACATAGGAACTAGGTGTGCCAGGACTCTTTCTGTAATTGGCATTTGTCTGTTCACAGTAACAAACATCATACACAAAGTGAACGATAAAGCTTTTCATGAAATTCTAGCATTTTCCAAAATTTGATCTCATCTGAAAAAAAGTCTGGTTAGATAAAAGATTCTCTGGCAATTGACAACTCATCTTTCTAGATTAAGTCACCAATTGCCAACCTTCTTTGCATATGACAGTCAATTCGTCATGGACATAATTAAACCTCCCTTTGGCCCGAGGAATAATGACAAACTGTACTCGTGGATTTGAATTTCCAGTATCTAAGTTATAATTTTTTCGTTATATTTTTTTTTTCTTTGTTAATTCCTATTGTAGGAAAATTCGGCCCAAAAATGTTGTTCAATTTATAGGGGCATGCAGGCAACCTCCAAACCTATGCATCGTGACTGGTAATTCTGAGATTTCAATCTGCTAAGCTTTAAGTATATGCTATTTAGTATTGGAGAAATGCTGGGTCTGTGTTAATTTTTGTTAATTGTTCATCAATAGATCTATATTTTCATTATGTTACTGACTGGTGTGGTGCATCTGTCGAATTTGCCGAAATTTTGAACCACATCTCTTAGTTACTGATACCACATTCCAGTGTAGTCAAAGGCGCGCTTAAGCCCTGAAGCGAGACTCAAAACGTGTTGAGCACTTCGCCTCGCTTTATGTGCGCTTCAGTGTCATCAAGGTTCTAAGGCAAATTTTTCCTTGCCAATGAGCCTCTTCTGAAGAAGTGACACTAAACAATTGATATTTCACTTTATCACAATTTTTTTTTTCAATTTATTTGGTCATATATGTCATATATTTGTCATTCATGTTTATAATTATTAGTCTTATGTTCGTATTTTTTCTCCCTTTACGCCTTTTTTCATTAAAGCCCACGCTTTATTTGCACTTTGCACTCAAAGTCCCCACGGACCTTAGAGCTTTTTTGCGCTTTTCGCCTTTGATAACACTGCTACATTCCATCACAAATTATTTCGAGACCTATGGGTATCTGTCCGTCTCCATCATATTAATTAAAAGCTTCATTTGGATTACTCTTGATCAGAGTTCATGTCAAGAGGAAGTATTTACAACTTTCTGCACAAGCAAAAAGGTGCCTTTAAGCTCCCTACTCTCCTCAAGGTTGCAGCTGATGTCTCTAAGGGAATGAATTATCTGCACCAGAATAACATAATTCATCGGGATCTGAAGACTGCCAATCTTCTAATGGATGAACATGGAGTAAGTCAGAGATGTATCTATAGAATATGAGAAAGGGTGGTCATGTAGTTTTAATGTGTTCTTTTTGAAGTTTTGGATATCATTTCACTGCTTACTAAGTTATTCAGATTACTCTATCCCATTGTTGGGAACTATTAAAAAAGGAAAGATGGTGGGCTTATCAAGGTTAGAACTTCAATGGCATTAGAGAATATGGAGAAAAACTTTCTTGTATAATTAGGCTATCCTGGAGTATTGAAGGAAAAATGGGAAATGCTATCTTATGAAAATTACATCAACTTTTTGAAGTGCATAGATACCTCAATATGGGATTCATATCCTCGAATGCCTTACTGACGAAGATGATGAATTAATTCAGAAACTTAGTCTAACTTGGTCGGTAGTTATTGTTGTCGGTGAAACAAGAGCTGTTAATAGACTACAAGACAAAATCTTAAGGACAAAGAATAACCAAACAAGATCTAAATGTCAAATCACATGCACTTTACTTACTATTGTAATCCTATTTAAATTTTCAACAAGTACTATTAACAGAATGTGAGCTTGATCAATAGATAACTCAAATTATGTCATGATTAAAAAAAGGAAGAAATATTGCACTCCCAAAACTACCAGATTGTACTAATATTCTGGATAATGTCTTTTTTACTCGTCCCTGCATTCGAAGGAAAGAAAACAATAAATTTTCCTTAAATCATCCCTATGCTCTTTCAACTTGGTGCTGGCCCGAGTTGTCTGGCAATGATCTCCATCCATTCAAAGGATATTCCCCCTTTTTCTTAACTGTGTATTCTCCTTGATTCTTAGATGCATTTCTCTCCTGTATAGGCTGTTAAGGTTGGCGATTTTGGGGTCGCCAGAGTGCAAGCTCAAACTGGGGTGATGACTGCAGAAACTGGAACATATAGATGGATGGCTCCTGAGGTGAGCAAGATGTAAAATTCATATTTTGCCCAGCACTTCTTACAATATCTTGAATTCTGTTTGAAGTCATGATTCTGATATTGTAATTTTCTTGTTCACATCATGCGTGTTTTCTCTACCAAAATTTCTTTTTTATCACATGCTTACATTTTGTTGTTCCCCCAAAAGAATGAAGTTCATGTGAGATTAGACTTTAGACAGGTTTGTGATGCCTAACTGCAAACAATTTTTAGTCTTACAAAAGAATGACATTGATGTAATAGATGATGATGTGGCACTTAAAATTAAGTAGGATAGCTGTAGGAAGTGGGAATTGTAAGGAAATTAAACGTGTCTTATCATTTTTGTACAACTTTATTATTTATTAAATGGTAAATTTTTGGTACAAAAATATTATAAAGATAGTGTTTAAGTAGGGGAAATATAGATAGATAGTATTGATGTACAATACTATGATGATTAGAAATGTTAAGCAGAACGAGGTAGATCCAACTTTACATAGAGAAAGATAGTCTCAAAAGAGTTCAAATCTATCAAGATTCATGCGGATTTAGCTAATGACATTCCAGAATCAGAATGAAAGCTGAAGATACAGATATGAGAGGTCAATTAGCTAGGATTTAGGCCTCTAATTGATTTCTCATACTTACATTAGTCTCGTGTTAATCTGGAACATTTTCATTATGGTTAGAGATATGTACATCAGTATTGCAACGAGTATGAGTTTTAGAAATATCACCAGTTTTAGAAACATCTAAAACTGGAGTTGTTGGTTGAATATCGTAATAAAATGGATCCTAATAGGGTAGAATGGATAGATTATTAATAAAACTGACCCCAACTAGTTGGAGACTGGAGTTGTTGGTTGATTGATTGATCGACTTAATGAAATGTGAGTTCTCCTTCATGCTGTCACTTTCAACAACGTTTTACTGAGTTCTTAGGTCACTTCAATTACGTTTTATATCTTCCCACTCCACCATTATATTTCAGCAATGTTGAAGCCTATTTTGTGCTTAACCATTTGTTAGCAAGGTAGTTTACTTCCACCTTATTTATCAAAAAATAAAAAGGCTTACTTCAACCTAAAATGGTTTCTCTTTGTTGAAAGGTAATCGAACACAGACCATATGATCACAAGGCCGATGTTTTCAGCTTTGGTATAGTGGTGTGGGAACTTCTGAGTGGAGAAGTAAGTTTTACTGCTACTCAATGTCACCTAGTATTTCTTTTTCACCCAGACTTATGTCATGTCTACGACAAGCCAGATACCATATGCACACTTAACACCTTTACAAGCAGCAATAGGCGTTGTGCAACAGGTAATATGCATGTTATTGTCATTGTGAATTTAGTGAAATTTTCTGTTGTTGAGCTACCGTTCCTCATTAGAATGACAATTATCAGGGTCTACGGCCAAGAATTCCGGAACATGCTCATCCAAAGCTTGTGGAACTTGTTGAGAAATGTTGGCAGCGAGATCCCACTCAAAGACCTGATTTTTCAGAGATTTTGGATATTTTCAAGTGTCTAACCAAAGAGGTATGATATTTACATCAGTAATCTTGGTTCTGTTGAAGTTAATTTTTTCAGCTTAGTTTTACATGCTACAAAAACAGGTTGGGCATGAAGGGGAGGACAAGTCAATTGGTGGCTTTTTGCCGGCTCGTAAAAAGGGCCATCACTGACATCTGGTGCAGGGGTTTCAGGATCTGTCACAATGTATAGAGTTTGAGATGTTCAAGGTTGATCTAATTTAACTTTACTTTTGAAAATCATGAGCTCTATCGAATTTCTGCTTAGCATGTTTTCTTTCTTTCCTTCATATTCTAGGTGCACAACGGCAAGGAAATTTTTGGGAACTTTGCAAGGATACTTTTGAATGCGCCGAAGTTCTAATTGCTAACCTTTTTCTCTATTTTGCTTAATTTGAGTTAGAAACTGGTCTCAAGGTGTCGTGAGACTATTGCCATGGCCCATGGGAGTACAATTTCTCTTCTATATAAGTTGAATCAACCAGGCTTTAATGTAAATGCTGTTATTCTATTTAGTATGTCAACAATGTATTGTTAGATTAAGAAGGGCAGACAAATTTGGTAAATTATATGGTTAGTGTAAAACTGACTACCATTTTCTTTATGAGCTGTCTATCTGGTTAACACATCTAAGGGAACCACTTTGAAATGATTGATGTTATACAAAAGATCACCAGTAAAAGGGAATTTGTGCTTAGATGGTTGAAATGAAAAGTAAGTTCTGCGAAACAGTTATAACCTCGATAATGTTATATGATAATGAATGTCCATTGCTAAAGCCTAACATATCCACAAGACGAGTGTTGCAAAGATTGATAGATATGTGGTCGTACAAAATTAAATAAAACTAAAAAGAAGATATAAGTAGAACGTATTAAGGAGAAAATGAGAAAAGGTAATTAAAAATTGTTTTATCATCCTTGCATCAATCTACTAATAAATCAGTCCGTAGATGTAAAACTATAATGTAAGTGTTATAAGGGATGAGGTTGAAACAAACTCGATTTCCAATACAAACAATAATATATATTATTCACTGAATACAAGTTACTATGTAAAATAAGCACAACTAACTAAGGAGAGATTAATCGAGAAAGAAGTAACCAGAAAAGGATTGAGATACATGACAATAGAAGGGAGAGAGAATCAGAAAGCCAAAGCTTCCACATAAAAGTTTGCATAACCGTTCTTTATAATCCCTAGTCCCTTTTAACCATAACTAATTGGACCGGCATCCCAAATAAAACTCTCCAACATTTTATTCGACCCCAATAATATCAATTAGGTCAGTCTTTATTTACCACATCTAGCCTATAGGCCCTTATGGAGTCATCACAACAAAGGTAAACCTAAATTAGAAGAGAAAAATTATCTCGAAAGACCTAAAAATTTGTTGAATCAACGTTAGATTCAGCTAAATTAGACTAGGTATTATAAGGCTTTACCCAGAAGGGAAGCCCTTTCAAAAATTCTCAATGGCCAAATTAGACTAGTTGCGTCGGTGCGTCCACATTTATGGAGTCGGTGCGTCCACATGATCGATGTGGGATAATAGTAATTGCCAAGTCATTTTCAAGGTAATGGTTTAGTTGGATTATACTACTTTATTATTAATAGTCAAACCTAAATTCTGAAAAAGTGAAACTGAAACTATATTGGTTCATCACATGAAGCCTCTTGAGGAACTAAACATACATATTCTTCAAAAAAATATTACTCTACTTACTGATTTTTTACTTTGTAAAATGGATAGATAGTTCCTTCTTTTGGCACAATGTTATAACATTCTGGATTTAGAGGTGTAAAATATGAAATTATGAATGTTAAAATAAGTTGAGTTAATAATTAAAAAAAAATTTACGTAACTACACGACATAAGATAACATAATCTCTAAAAATTTCTACCATTTGATTTAATTATTTAAAAAATCCCCTTTTTCTTAACATTCGATATGTCACACCACCTCTATCAGATACATTACAACTTTGTTTGTGTACAATGTATCTGGTACAAATGTTGTATGAATCTGGTTTAAAGCTATGTATCTGATACATAACTTATTTATCGTTTGCTATGTATCGGACGAATGAGTAATGTATGTGGAAAACTTGTTGGAGATAGAATGTAATCAGCGCCCAAATTGTTGGGGTTTCTGTACTTTATACATAAATAAATGAATTATTTAGGTTGAAATGAATTAGATTAAAATAAACAAAATATAGAAAATTATACCTATACTTTTATTTCAATTATCATAAATTCTATTTATTAATTTTTACTTTTCATTTTTTCATTAAGTCAATAGAGGATTAGTAATACACAGGTCAATAGAATCAATCAAATTATGTAGCAATTTTCTTTTGTACAAATAACAACACATTGTACCACATTTCATAAATAGCATATTAAGGATTATATATTATTACTCTTATAACAAGGATTTTCTAGTTTTCAATATACAACATTAGATTTCTATTAATACCTAAAAAAAATTAATAAATGAATTTAAAAAAAAATGTTTTATTCTAACGTATTTAATTAACTAATATACTTTCCATAAATACAATATTTTGTAACTTACCGGGTATATTGATTCTCTAATTTTCTCATAGTCGTCGGTCAAAAAGATCTCTCCTTCCTAAAATATTTTCTCTTCCTAATTTTCTATCTTCTTCTCAAAAAAATCTCTCTTCTTCCTAAAATATCTCCCCTTAATATTCTCACACAATTTTCTCCCTTAAATATATTTACACGATTTTTTTCTTAGTTTTTTGACTTTTTCATACACCATTTTTTCTTCATTTTGTTGGTAGACAAATTTTTTCTTTCTTCTTCTTCTCCTTCTTCCCTATTTGTCGTTTATATAATTTTTATGTTTTCATTCATGATTTTTTTAGTTTTTCTTTTTAGATAAATCTTGAAAAATAACAAAAATTATTTATTTATTCAGTATGAAAAGTGATAGCATTCATTCGGATAATAACATCAAATCTTAATTCAAACTGGTATTATAGTATATGAAATTGGTTTACAAACTGATATCAATAAAATAAATATCACAATTTATAGATATCAGTTTGTATACACATTTCATACACTAAAACAATTAATAAAATATAAAATTTGGTGATCACTAGTTTGCATACCAACTTTCACAGTTTTCAGGGAATATACATAAGTTGGATCAAAAATATGATTTTTGGTTTAATTTGTAAATATAAATTGATTGTGTCTAATAATTATTTATTAACTAATATATTTGTGTATAAAATATGGTTTGAAAATGTGATTTATTAACTGATCTGTTGCATGAATTCTTACAATTAAAAATCTGTAATATTCATTCGTTTATGCATGATTCATGGTGTCAAATTTAAGTGGATATTATGCCAATGTATATACATTTATTGAAATCTGAAGATATATTAATACCATACAGTTGAATAACTTTTATTTTGAATACCACATAACTAAAACACAATTAACACCAAATGCCATAACATAATTAATACAAATATCATATATAAAAACATAATTAAATAAATTTCATATCAATATCATACATGTAAACAGATTTTATGCCAATGTCTTACAAAAAAAAACAGAATTAAATATCAAAGAACATAATTAAAAAAAATTCATACCAATAACATACGTAAAAACAGATTTTATACCAACATATATATGGGGAGCAATTTTTTTTTGTTTGTTTTTAAGAGATCAAGATAACAGCATTTCCTTTAACCTAAAAGTTAGGGTTGTTTATGGTTATGGTAAAAAAAAAAAAATCAAATTGACTTGCAATTTGAACCAAATCGATTAAAAAAACTGATGTTTAGTTTGATTTTAAATTTTGAAAAATCGATACTATTTGGTTTGATTTTGATTTTACTAAAGAAAAAGTGCAAAAATAACAAAACCAAACCGAGAAAATGTATATTTAAATTTTATAATGATTTGTATATCATTCATAAATAAAATATAAATATTTTGTTAAGTTTTAATTAACTTAAGTCTTTAACTTTATCATTTTTTCAAGCCTAACACTTAAATTTTAGCCTAACTATTACAACCTTAAGTCCAAGTCCATCAAAATCCATTACTTTGCTTTACCTACCCTACTTTCACATAAGATAGTCACATCTTCTCTTAATTGAATCACTTTGTTCGTGTAATAATAATTTTAATATAGCCTAATTGCTTAATTGAATCTACAATAGCTTTCTTGTGAATTGTACATGTACCAAGTGTATGTGTCTATCAAGATATGTATGTCCTCAAAAAAATTATTACTTTCAAACCGAAAAATAAAAAAATAAAAAAAATGAACCAAATCGAGAATTATATTTTTCGTTTGATTTTAGAAATTTAAAAATCAACTAAATTGATTTGATTTTGATTTAAACCAATAATCGATTCAAACAGAACCACAAACACCCTTACAGCTAGAAGCATCAGTAAGCCTTGAACAATATCCTTCCTCGCTTCTTATTTGAGTTGATCAAAGGTGACGAGGTCGCAAAGAGTTTTGGAACCCAGTGCAAGTATTCATTGGATTTATTGTCAAAAGCTGGTCTTTCTGCATGCAAATCGGGATAAGATATAAAATTAGCCTCAGATGCAGGAGAGCTATTGGATGACTCATCTACTTGCAAGGAAGGAGGATATTCAGAAAAAGAAAACGGAAATGTCAAATTTTCTATTTTTCTAGTTAGAATGGATTGGTCGTACCTATCCAATCAATAATTATTTATGACTGACTCGCTATTCACTCGGTTTTTGGGTCGAGTGACCGAACATGTTGCAATAGCGAATGGTTTCCTACTCACAAGCACCGATTCTTGTTGAAGCTATCGACCATTTTAGTGCTTCAACAATGTGTACACATATTAGTAGCTACTGAAAAAAACGAAGTTCTTTTTTTAAGATTTTGACTAATTCGAATACACGCAAATGAATCTCTTTTTAAAAAGTAAATTACTCCATGTTACAGTCAAAAAAGTTATCTTATCTTTGTCTTTAGAATGAATTTTTTTTATCTCTTTTATACTTCAACTTTTCATGAAAAAAAAGAAAAGAAAAGAAAGAAGCAATGCTCATTGTCCAGACCCAGATTTTTATTTAGTTCCAAACGATTCCAAAAATGGACGCTACCCCGTTGTTGGCCGAGATCATAGGGGTGCGTGAGGCTCTTAGTTGGCTAAAGTAACGATTCAGTAGAATGAGGTTGGTTGTGGAAACTGATAATCTACTTGTGAAACTTGGTGAATTATTTTTATTTTGATTCTTTAGTTTTTTTATTGTAAAACTCTTATTAAAGAGTTATCTTTTCTCTCTTTGTCGGCTGTTAAGAAATCAGATTGCTCATTGTCTTGCTAGAGCATATGTTTCTATGTCTGGTTCGATGGAGTGAGATACTAACCCTCCATCTCTCATTACCGATGTACTCATTTTCGATTTGAATAATAGATAATGAAAGAACCATTTCAAAAAAAATAAAAAAAATATTGCTCTGTGTAATAAATATATAATTAACATTTACTTCGTGTATAACATATACATATTAATACTAATTAAATAATTTTAATTTTTTTTAAATATATATAAACACTTTATAATCATTTTTCATACAAAATAGATACACATGGTTTGTCATTGAAGATCTAAAATGTGATTGGATTATATAGTTTATACTTAATGCCTTTTATATGGAATCTTTTTTGAGAAAAGTAAGGAATTTTAGTTGGAGACCAAGTAAAATTTCCTATATTTCTTATATAGAGATTTTCCTCAATCAATTAAATATTATTCGAGAGGAATAAGTCTATTTTCTTCTTTTTATTTTATATAGTTAATAACAAAAAAAATAGATTTGTAAAATACTTGTATAAAACCAAATGCATTAATAGTCACAAATATCTCTCTCCCCCCCATCCAGTGTTCTATGTTATATTTAACTCTCCTTCAATTTTAGCACCAAACGAACTCTCATCACTGCAAATTCTTAAATCTGGAGATGAATTTTTAGTGAAGAGGATGGTAGCATTTTGTGGCGCTCTCTCCCTCTTCCCCTGCCTCTCCAACCCTGGTAACCCTTCCATTTTGTATATATATCTTTAGTATAAACTGTTTCTTCGTTTTTTTTTTTTTTTGAATTACGTATATATTTTTGTTTCTTGTTGATTGATTTTAGATCGGAGATCGAGTTTTTGCTTGAAATTAGTGTTGGTGATGCTGCATGTGACCTATGTCGGTATTCTATTTGGTTTTGACAAAGAATTGATTCAAAAAACCAAACAAAGTCCCTGGTAACTAATATACTCAACTCTACTATCATTTGTTTCAATCAAAACATTATCCTTGTACCTTTATAATATTGGTAGGATTTTCAATATCTTTTTTCCGAAGCTCATTGTTTTATTTTATACTTTGGGGTAAAGCAGTGAGTTGATTTTTTCCTGATATATGAATGAATCAATTGACATGGAATTGGTTGGAAGATGCAACATTGAGATAATCAGCATTTGTTTTCCAGTACTTGCTAAAATTTCTAGCTAAGAGTAGTGATGTAGTTTAAGAGTAGATAAAGACCATATTGACCATCAAATGGGGGAACTTGGTATAATTCAAATGCAAAGTGGTTCTATATCAATCTTTCAATTAAACTGCTTTATTGGTACTTCTGAGAGAAAAATAGTGTTGGCGGATACACATGTTAGAAGCTGAACTTATTTCTCCATCTCAAGCAAGTAAAATTGGGCTCTGAGGAAATAGTAGACTTCCAGGGTTGGTTAGGGGCTGAGTGCAATGAAAGAGAAGGAGACAGGATCTTTAACTCTTAAAGGGAGTCCATTCTCTTTTGAAATTTAGGCTTAAATTTTTAGTCGAGTGACAATCAGGTTGTGAGTGGTTAATAAGACTTTTGAAGAGATTCATAGACTTAATTTACCCCATCTGGCATTGGACATTATAGATCGTTTGTGGTTAATAAGACATCCAAGTCAGCAACTTTTTTGAAATTTAAGATTAAACTTTCAGGTGAGTTACAATCAGGTTACTAGTTAGGCCTAATTTTTTTTTTATGGTTGGTACTGAGGTAGGAACAACTATAAAAATTGTAAGAGCTAGACTTGCATATGGTAAAATTGCTTTTCCTCCTCCAGATTAAAAATCTGAAAAACCATATTTTATTGATGTGGTAGAAAGCAATGAGTTCTAGACATAATTCATTGTGAAAGTGCAGGTAGGAATGAAGGTTCTTTTAACTCACAGTCCTGTGTTTCATTAGAACCTTCTCTCTCTTTTTTTCCTTTTTGGAATCTAAAAACTCCATAATGGTGCTAAAACAGAAAGATATTTTTATTTTGCGTGGGGGGTAGAGATCTAGGTTTACTGCCCATCAATATAAACTTTTAGAACTATGTAAATATAGGATACCAAGGAGATCATACTTGAGTTATTTTCCAATGCAACCTTACAGTTTTCATATCTTTGATTGTTTCGCTGTATTATTATTCCAAATGTTTCACTTTGTTTTTGGCACTTTTGCTGAAATTGCTGACCACCCTCCTTTTTTGCCTTCAAGGTACACGGCAGTGTATTTGCTGCTGCTTGTTGCTACACTGGCTAAATACTTCGTCGTATGTAGTTCTTCTCCTGGGTAATTAGGCTGGAATTTTGTTCTTAAGCTAAGCTATACGGAATCTTTACTAGCTTCACCTACTACATTGCTGAAGGGCCTTAAAAAATTATTTTTCATGAACATGTAGCTATGTTCTTGATGCAATGAGTGAGACGGATGCATCGCATAATAGGGAAACAATTACCTCTACGTAAGATATTTTCCTCTCTGGTTCTTTACCTGCAAAATAAGTAATTGGAGTACAATGATTATTCCCTGAAAATCAAGTGTAAAAGGGGTTTATTTAATTTCTGTTGTTTTCTGCCTTTTGTGATATATGATCAAGCAAAGACAGCCTGCTTCGAGCAAAAATGGCAGTGTAGTTATCACAATCAACAGAAACCAGTTAGAAAAGAATCTTCTAGCGAGTGGTACAACTTCCTGGGAGAAGCTAGTGATGGATATGTATCCCCCAGGAACATCTGTTAGGTAGGCTGACTTGAAAATCAGCATGTTTATTCTTTTCTTGTTATATTTAAAGCAGCTTGAGTGTTTTGTAACTATTATACAGCCTGATTTGAGTCTGTGAAATGTGCTTGATGAACTATATATTTCATGGTGCTAGTTGGACCAGGAGAATTCTGTGTTCTTAAACTAAAAAGCTTATTGTGGTAAATATATTTATCTCCACTATCCATTTCAAACAACATGGTGCTTACCTGCTTGGCTACGTGATCAGCTGTTGGTGAACATATTGATGCTTTCAGATATAAATGTTATAGCAAGGTACTCCATTTGTAAACTGCATAATCCTATGAAGAAGCAAAACTGCAGTATAGCATGCAAGTGAAGCCCTTTATGTGAAGCAGGAGAAGCTTAAGCTTGCATTTTAATTAAGAAATCAAGATATGGTAAAGAAATATCCATATGAGCAAATCATGAGCTTTGTTATGAGTGGGTTGTTTAAAGGTGTAACTGGTGGGAATTAGCTACAGCTGCTTGCAATGTCAAGGATGGTGATTTTCCTCTCAAGGTTCTTTACATCGACGGATCTTGACACATTATTAGATGAGTTTGTTCAGGAAACTGATGTAACCACTAATATCTCATCTGTTATGTGCACAATTTGTGAGATTACCTGTTCTTTCTTGTTCATCGCTTTTAGAAGCGGTTAGCGATGGACTATATAATATTGAATGCCTAGTCATTGTTAAATGGTAATATAATTGCATCAATAAAAGGGGGAAATGTTGCCATAAGCTTTGCCACTGTAAATTCTTCTTCTCTCTCTTCGATGATGAAGTTTGTATTATCTTGGAGCTTCATCACATTTTAAATTCTAATAATGATTTGGTGTCGGTTGCTGGTGGGAGGTGGTAAGTATTCCGTCGAATTAGTCGAGGTGCGTGCAAACTGGCTCGGACACCACAGTTATCAAAAAAAAATTAATATATATATTCTAATAATGATTCTCAAAGTTGGTGGACGGATGTTTATGTTGTAACTTCAATCTGCCAAAATTATTTCCTTTCTATATTCTTTCCGTTCCACAGTTTTAGGTAGAAATGTTACTGTACAGTTGTGCGGTTATGGATTGCGTAATTTGCCTAGTGTTCTCATCAAGTTCCCTTGCTAACTAATTCTCTTTCTCTTTTCCAGAAGTGTGACTTGCACTTACTGTAATATAGTGCAGGTAAAAACTCCTATCTCTGTCTTCCATTCGTATACAAAGCAAATGTCTCAAATACTTGCTGGTGATTCTTAATGATCGGGAGTATCTTTGCATTAGCCAAATTATTTACATGATATGGGAGCCATATGCTATGAACCTCTGTGATAGGTTTTGGCATGAAATGAGTTGAATTTTGGACTTTAAATGCGTTGCCCATGTTTTTCTCTCTCGTGAACATTACTTGTTTCACCAGCATATTCCATCCGTACATGCTATACTTTCATTGAGGCATGCATCCTCAATACATGTGCAGCTGGTTGTATGAGATAAACGGAACATTGATAATCTCTCTTGAATTTGGAATTGGTGAAGTCGAACTTCGTCCTATCTTGTGTGCATATCTTTGTGAAAGGATCTTGGCTAGTTCTCCTTAGTTGGACACCATGTCTATACCTTTTTCTCTTTTTTTCTTTTCAACTCGTATGTCAGAGCTTGGCATGCTGACATGTACTTTCCAACATTCTTCGTCTTTGTGCTGCATTTTGGATTGGACTGTGTTTGGGGATTTTGTGATCTTGTGTCTGGTGCTAGCTTGAAACTTCAAACTTCTTTTGTTTTCTTTCAATTTAAGTAACTTTATATGACAAAATTTAGCATATGCTTTTGAAACCTAATACTCCTGCCAAATTACACATCATGGTCCTTAATCCTTATATCTGCACATTCTCCTGCCTAAACAGATTATCTCTTTTGACAAGCACAAAAACTTTTCCCACTGGGAAAGATCAAAGAGGTCAAGTTAATAGGTAAAGATTAAAAGAGAAAGTGGGTTAAACAATGAGACTTCCCATTGATTATTTGTCTTGTTAAGTACTTGTAATTTCTCCTGTTATGTTGTTACAGTTTTGCTAACAATTTTTCAGACTTATAAATCTTTTATCTACTTGAATTACAGCCTCCACGAGCTAAACACTGTCATGATTGTGACAAATGCATTCTCCAGTTTGATCATCACTGTGTTTGGCTTGGCTCATGCGTAGGACAGGGTAACCATTGCTGGTTTTGGTGAGCAAGTGTTCCCCAATTTGATACACTCATGTTATTTTGTTGCTTGCTGTTTAAGAAAAAACATTCTTCTAATTCAGTTGAAGACCTTTAAGTGCACTGGTCAACCCCCTTTAACCCCTCCCCCCATCCACACACAACCAATAGAGATGTTTTCCTATTGTATCCTATATGGGGCGAAATCTGTATGGATTTCAAGAGATAATTGGTTTTTTGAGACACCTTCCTTCCATGTGATTATAGGTCTACCTCATCCTTTTTAATACCTTCAATACCATTGTTTCACACGTGTGGACTGGTGTATTCGGAGGTTGACATAAGACATAACTAAACTGTCTCAAGTGAACTCTTGTTTTTATCATCTACATATACAACTTGCACCTCCTGCCAAGTGTGATTATTTTTAATATTATACAGTCTTTTTTCTGGTCGTGCATTCATCTTAACATCCGCATTTTCGCGACACTTGTGGATATGCCAGACCTCGGAGGCTCAATATTCACTCCAAAAAAAACATTCTTGGTCTTACAATAACTTTATAGAAGTTATGTTTCACTTTGATAGATATCCTCCTATGGCATACCTCTGGTAGCACTTGTCCAATTTAAATATTTTATTTTGATTTTTCATCAAAAATCAGTTAGTTTTACGCAGGCTATTAATCTGAAGCAACCCTCCTCCTTCATTTGGGCGTGTGACCAACGGATTTAACATAAATAATTTAACATAAATACATAAGCTTAAAGATTTATGTTTTAGACGCAATCCTTGTTTCTGGAAAACAATACATACACATACATATATTTGTCAGCATCCGTCTCTTTTAGCTTTATTTCCTTTTCCCAGTTGTTGTCATTAAATGGGAACACAAGGTTATCCTGTGTTCTAATGATTTAATTGACAATTTTAAAATGTATTTTAAGATTATTTTTTCCTTAAAAAAAGTGGTATTGTCCATGGCAAGTTGGTCAAGTTGGATAGGTCAAAAATTGGCCAGAGTTCGGTAAGTTTGAAACACCTGTAAGAATATATTGGGGCATTTTATAGAGTGCAGCAAGGCTTGGATACATTGGTGGTTGGGCTTGTCGGCTTCTTGGAAGACGTTCTTTAAAATTTCTAATTCATTGTTATCTAATTTGCCAAAGCAATAGGCTTATGGGTCTATAACATGCAAGTACACTTGATTTCTGGGCTTTCAACTAGCTATGGCCATTAGTTTACATGTCAAAACTCATACTTTTTTCTTTTTGTAGCTGTTACTCCCTCCGCTCCTATTTATATGTTACCATTTTAGATTTCACGTCCCTTAAGAAACTATGTAAGTTTATCATTGTATCCTTATTTAGTATTCTCTTGAAGTCAAGTTTTTAATAAATGAACATAAATTAATTTATTTTGATTAATTAAATTGACCAATGAACATGAATTAATCATTTAGTTTTCCTATGTTCGTCAAATTCATATTTTCAAGGCTAATAACTCTCAAGGGTAAAATAGGAAGAATAATGTCATTTATGCATTGATTTTGTGAAATGACAAATATTAAGGACCATCTATTTTTAGTAAGGACGACATATAAATAGAAACGGAGGGAATTGCATGTACACATGGTGCTTTTATTCTATTGGAAATTCCTGATTATCTTTGTTTCTCAAGGTTTAAGTTATTGATATTTTCTATAGTTATTTACCTTTCCTAGTATAACAGGTGGTATCTTTGCTCGGAAACAGCCTTTTCTCTTTGGACTGGCACTTTATATATTCAATACCTGATGTCTCACGTATCAAAGCCATGGTATGTATCTGTCCGTCAGTGCTTTATCTTATGAGGGTTTCTTTTTCAATGGCGTCCTGGCATAAAAGAAGATGGGAGTTTTGGATCTCGTCACTGAAATGTCTTCCTTTTTTGTTCTACCATATACTCCTTCCATTCAAAAAGAAAATATGGATGGAGCTTTAGGTGGAGCATACTAGATAAGGATAAAATCTGCATTGCTGTCCAACTTAAATTGAATCTGTGAAAATTTTATGGTTTATGCTTCTTGAACTTCCAATGGAAGTTTGTTAGTTTTCAGTTCAACTTCACCCATGTGCCCTTTGCATAGTCTGTCTAATCCTGATAACGGAAGGAGATTTCAGTAGGTTAACGGTCAGCATAAAAATAGTCAATAGTATCATGAATCCTATAGACATTAGCGGACCTAAATGTTTTTGGGATTGGGGTATAGTTGATTGATTTTGATAGTTGGTTTCATTTGCATTAGGATAAGCTAAAAGTTGACAAGTGTATTCAGTACTCTTTTCATCTTTTTCTGCATTTAAGATTCAACTTAGTGAAAAGCGGATTCTTGCATTTGTTGATTCTTTAAAGGAAGTTTCAAATTTTGTTGGATAGAACACAGATGAGTGGATTTGAATCCGTTGTTGCATGAAATGTCTGTCCCTCTTTATAGATGTAAGAAGCTTGGAAAAAAGGTGATGCCCTTGCCCTTTAATCACTGTTGGCATTGTCTTCTTCACATGTCACAGAAGGTTAACTCTGACTGAAAAATCTGAAGAGAAAACATAGAAAGCTTGGAGTGTGAATAACCATGGGAAGTATAATTTTATAGTTGTTATGAAATGACAGTGCAGATTTGACTAAGCAATCCTGACCTTAATCCCGATGTCAGATGTCCTGAAACTTTTTTATCCAGATGAAATTTCATTTTCAGTGAACTGTCTTGAAGTTACATTTGAGTAGGATGAAGGAAATTAGACTGATAGGATGGGAGATAAAATTTGTTTTGCGTATGTGCACTGCATTTGCTTACTCTAAGTTGGGAGATTGGAAAAAGAATGATAAAATAGCTAGACTTAATTAATCTACGAGTAGTGGTTCTTATTTAGGTTCCTTGAGTCTAAGATGAATATGGCAGTACTTTGATTGCGTAAGGTTGCTAGAACCAATTTTTAAGCGATTAACTGTGGTAACAGTAGTAAAAGAAGAGGCTACATCATGAGGACGACACTTAAGCTGATGTGACAAGGCAGTGCTGACATGATGATTGGTTTAACTTCTGTATATATATATATATATATATATATATATATTTATCTGATGCAATTACATAAAAGCTCAGGCTTCTCTTGACAGTCCTGCAATCCAGAAAAACTAAAGATGTCAGATGTGACTTTGGCTTTGTTGCAGGTGGTCATATGCAATTGTGATCTTGCTGTTAGCTGTTTTGTCTATTTGCCTCTTCTTTCTTATTCTCCTCCTCATATTCCATAGGTAAGATTTCTCATCTCTGGTTTGTTAACTCTTGTTACTTAGCGGTATTTGGTAGTTTAGGTTTTCCTTGAAATCTGTTAAAGTTTAAGTTCTTAAATGTCATGTGTGTCGGTTCCTGAATATGTTGCCGGGTTATGTGGGCTTCTAGAAACCATCTATTTCTGTGGGTGATTAGGAATTCATGGACAAGGGATGTAATGATTGTCACAATTTAATGAATCTGTCATGTAAAGATGAGAGAAATAGACTCAATATCACATCAATTTGATCTTGTGAGATAGGTCACAACACAGTCTAACTAAGCTAGGACAAACTTTGGGCTAATCTTTGACATGTTGGCTGGATTCACGAGTGAAGAGGCTGCTCTATCCATTCTAGCTTGGTTAGCGGTGGACTAAGTTGCTGGTCCAGCAAGATGAGAAAACATCAGAAGTTCTTCATTAGTCTTTTCAATTAACTTTTAGTCAATCTTACACTGTAGGAACGTAAAATTTCAACTGCCACTGTGAAAATTGAAAAGGAGTGTCCTTTGCTCTTTTCAATATCATTAACCGGACATGTGAAGTTTGCTCTTCAATACATTTCTAAAATGCCACTTCAGGAATAATAACTGAGATTTTACATGTTTCTTGGACAGCTATCTTATTTTGACAAATCAGATCACTTATGAGGTTCTTAGAAAACGGCGCATCCCCTATATGAGGTTGGTTGGTCGTTTCTCCATTTCTAGTATCATGTTATATTGTTGTAATGTAGCATGTATGTATCTCATGATTGCTTTGAGGTGGTGCTTTCATAATATGATAGCAGCATATATTGGCTTAACATCAGGAGCTGACACTTGGGCTGATCTGCAGGACCATTCCGGAAGGAGTTTTTCCGTTTAGTAAAGGAGCATGCAGAAATTCGTACGAGTTCTGCTGTGCCCGGAGCAGCATGTACAGGATGGAACCACTGCCAACAGCACAAGAACTTGAAGAGAAGTTGAGACCCTATACATGCTCCGATGTTTTATCTTGTCGGTGTTGCTAATGATGATCACTTGTGCTCTATCTGCCTGCAATAGTTGTGATTGACATCAAAATTTTCCATCGACTCTACCAGTATGGAAAATCTTGGTCAAGTATTTGTTTGTGGTATTGGTATCAACATCATTGAATGGTAATCATAGGTACAATATTTCACATTTCCTTCAAGATATCTTCTCATGCCAGAATGCTGCGGAATGTAAAATTGACACGCGGAATTTAGACATGGATGGATGGCTGTTCAAAATCTAGCCTAAAACATTAACCTCAACTAAAAAAAATGCTATTAGTATTAGGGTTATTATTTTTTAATCGGGTTATTCTAATTAATTCTTTTGGAGACATAGAATCATCTGGCTTGATGTATAATTTCCAATTTTCTGTCAAACTTGAAGATATTTAAAGTTGGGAATTGGGTCGATTGAATTGGCCCAAAATCGGTCTAAATCTATTTAGGCTGAAAACGGGTCTAATTTTTAGAGTAAAATTGACTAGATTTGCAATTAGGAAATGGCTATATGGATGGTAATTATAGCCCATTGAAATTAAGAATTTAGCCAAATTGAGTTTAATTAGTAAACTCAGCTAAAACTTAAATAAGATAATTAATTAACGGGCTTCTTAAAGTTAACGAAATAAGAGAATTAACTTACTTATTAATTAATTAACTCAAAAATATAAATCATTAATTAGCCGATACTAGATGAATGAAGCTTAGACAAATGATACCCCAATTGGAACGACAATCAAGCTTGACAAAGATGAACTTGGTTCTTCGGTGAACAACACTAAATACAGAGGAATGATCGGATCCCTCCTATACTTAACCAGCAGGCCTGACATTGTGTTCAGCGTTGATTTATATGCACGTTTCCAATTAGCTTGTCCAAAGGAATCTCATTTAAAGGTTGTGAAACGAATTCTGAGATATCTCAGAAGAGGAGAGCTTGCAATAAGTTCCCTTATGGAGGAGGAAAACATTTAATTTTGATAGATCGATGATGTGGTTAATTTGTCTCTATATCAAATTGCAGGGCGTATTTAAACCTTTTGTAATGGAACTACACTTTCTTTCTTTTTTTCCCTTTAATTTATCATGACGCGCTAGAGTATCATTTGTCAATTTTCACCATAGAAAATTTATCCCTTGTTGTATATACCAGTACTATTAAGATGATCTTACTTAGTTATAACATGACATATTTCTCTTATAGGAAACTTCGATGTTATTGAATAACCAGAAAATTATAATACAGTATTGACATTCACTAATACTACATCGAGCTTTGTTATTGTAGGCCTGGGCACCAAATGGAGCGAGCTAAGCTCAATCGAACTTTCTATACTACTTTATTCGAACCTAATCGAGCTTTAATTTAGTAGTTTAACCTTATATGAGTACTTTTTATTGTTACTGGAAATTTAACGTCGTTGTAAAATATTCCAGCTTGTTTAATAGGGGTAGTAATTAAGTAATAAATTAATTACAAAAGTAGACGACGCCAACAAAATTGGTCTTTTAGAATCTTAAATTTGTTGAATCTTCGATGGGCGTAATTGCTTTCTCACAATATGAATTTTATTATTGCAAAGTAAGGATCTAATCCGATCTTAAAATTATCACATTCTAGTTTTTGTAATCAGTTTTATTTATCAATCTGTATTTTTCAGGATAGATTCTAGATATACTTAACAACTTCACATCGAGTTTTCAAACATGCTAGTGCATTGTTTAACTGTAGATAATCATCTAGTCCTTTTAAACTTCTCAATTTATTAATTCAGCTCATTTAGCGTGTCCTGTTCAATCCGTTCATTTAACATCTATTGCTTCATCCAACACTCTTAACAAAGTGATTTCTCTTCAAGAAGTTGATGCCTAGGACATTATTAATTATTGAAAGCTGGCATTATAATTTATACTTCCTCCATTTTATATTAATTGAATTATTGAGGTGTTTCACACCTTTTAAAAAAAGAAGATTAAGACATAAATTAGGTATAACTTTTCATTTTTACCCTTATTAATTATTGTCAAATTTATGATTAAAATAACTAAATATTAATTAATCACTAATTCCAATACTAACTAATGAAGGGTAAAATTGGAAGAACACTCTAAACGTAGTCTTGAAAACTGAACAATTAAGTTAATTTGAAAAATAAAAAATATCTCAACAATTCAATTAATATGAAATGGAGGGAGTATGTTTTACGTGTAATAACATAGAATATTTTACATTAACCCATACCATATCTATACGGAAAGAATCATGTAAATTAAGCAACAAATGGAACAGTACCATGATTTGCACGTCATTATGAACCGTAAAAGAAATTCGACAGGAAACTCTAAGAGGATGGAGTTCACAATATCAATAGGCAAATTCGAGATTTTTGAGCAGCAACCCATTAGATAACAGGGGAATGCAATTAGTTTTTTTTTTGTTTTTGTTTCCTACTTCAAGTTATTTGAAGCTTAGACGTGTTTGAACTTTGCAATTTTAATGGCTATTAAAAAAATCAAATGTTTTACTTTGAGAGACTATACTTTAATCTTTTTCAATTGAAAGAAAATTGTCGACATAAAGATTAGTCATTGTTCATAATTTTATTACGTTAATTACCACTTTAGAAGAGTTTCTTGCTCTCAAAATGAACAATGGATCAACTACGGAACTTATCAATTTTATTATATTATGTTGTTCTTTGCTTCAATAATGTTGATAAAGAAAAATATGCATAACCGAGGAATGGAAAATAAAAAATAAAAACTGGAATTGGTAAACAAGATCATAATTTGGAGTACTTAATATTTTTGGTATACAAGCTCATAATAAAGGTACCTTTTACTACTTGGAGAGTCACCCGTAATACTCTTTAAGAGTTGAATTAGGTTTAAATCATATTGGCTTGTTATAGAGCATCATTGAAACAAAAAAAAAAACAAAAAAACTTAGCAGCAGTTTATACAATGAATGGCGGCTCAAAAATCCCCGATGATATTGTCAACTCTATTCTCTTAGAACTTCATGTGAAATCTCTTTCACACGATTCAAAAGTTGCTGCAAATCATGGCATTTTTGTATAGATGAAGCTGATTTCATCAAGTCACATCTACATAAATCATCTGTCGATATTAGTCGTCAAAAATTTCTACTCTTGGTTGATGTTAATCCTCTAGTATCAGGAACAAGACAATTTAAAATCATGTCAACGGAAACATGGTGATTCAAAAGTTGTGTGCCTGAATAAGCCCAATATCCCAGGATTCTTTAGTAACTATTATTATTTACATGTGTTTTCATGCAGTGGATTGGTTTTTATGATGGCATACGATCCTGGCAATTGTATGACATTATGGAACCCTGCAGTTGGAAAATACAAACTCATTCAAAATTCTCCTGTGAGTCAAAAGAAATTTAATCCTTTTTCGACATCTCCAATATTTGGTTTTGCCTATGATTTTATGGCCGAAGATTACAAGGTTTTATGTGTACATTTGTACTTGAGTCATTATGTTGTTGAAGTATACTCTGTTAAACATCAATGTTGGAGAACAATTCAAAACATTTTTTCCTGTTCCCCCTAAGTCTTTCTCACACATATACAATGATCAAATTTCATTAAACGGTGTACACAACGGGTCAGAATACACGATTATATCTTTCCATCTAGTAGACGAAAAGTTTACTGTAATGCCAGTGCCAAGTACACCTGTGGGGAAACAGCCAACATTACATGCATTGGGTGATGGCGGCAACTGTTGGCGAGGAAAATTTGATTTGGTCGCTGGAGAAAGATAGGTGGAATTGTATCAACAAGTTTACTCTCACTCATTGGAACGCCTGATTGGTTGCGACTGCTGATTGAAAATCCTAAATACTACTCACCAGGTTACATTATATGTGTTAAGGCGAATGGCAATGTAAAGCTGATTTGTGAATAATGGTATTAGTAGCAATACTTGAATCAATTTTAATGTAAAAATGTGATTTGTGATACAAGACAAGTCTTATAGCAAATCCTACTGACCGTCATGGGGTGATCAATGTAAAGCTTTGCCTTCGATTTTGTGGCTGGAGAAGGATGGAACAAGTATTTTTTCATCTTTAACCAAAAGGCTCTCTTGTTAGAGTCCGCACTTTAACTTGTTCAGTGTTACATTACCACAGATCCATTCTTATCACTCCTGAAAAACAAAAAATCATTCTTAAGGAATGAAGGACCTGGTTCTTCAATTTCCAACATTTTTCTCCACGAAAAGCTTGTCGATTCATGGATCCAAAATTACAGACAGACCGTCCATCTTATTCGAAGATGTAGCTTCAAAAGGCACCATCAAATATTTAGCGGCTCCTTGAGCAAACAACGTTACATTGAAAGCTACACAACAAAATCAGTGAGAAGTAAATGATCAGTTTGGTTAATGTTTCCAATAGATCTAGCTGCTTGTTTGCTAATAATCATAGATTCAGGTTACAGTCACCAAAACTTAATGTTAATTTACCTATTACCTGTTGTGCTGAAGAGTCGGCCGGACAACGATGAGGAATGGAAGCATGTGAATGCAACAATTTTGAATATAGTTTCGAAAAAGCTGGTGAATGGCATAGTCTATGCGCTAATGTTGTGGGGATGGATCTACAGGAGCGTTTTAACAAGGTGAATGGTACAATTTGTTGTCAGTCTCTAAGATAACGAGAGAATTACAGTGCACAATGCTTTTCTTTCCATATTTTTGTGTTCTCCAGGACCTATCTTCTACTGCCCAAAAAGAGAAAGGAGGCCTCTATCTTCTACTGCCCAAAAATTCTGACGAAGAGATGCTTGATGTTAAGGCTGGCCATTCGATTTTCGATTTGGTTTCCGCAATTTCAGTTTGTGAGATTTTCTGGCCTGAAATTTTCACATACCCTAGTGAAAATTTGCACTAACCAAGTACATGTACATGGATCAATTGCTAGGTCAACGAAGCAAGGAGATTTCCTTTATTTGATTTTATCTACCAGAACCACTCAACTAGATATCAAGTTTCCTCAGATCAGTGTTCATCTAGGGCGTTAATCCAGTTACAAGTCCCATCAACACCACCGCAAAGTTGAGGACATCATCTATTTTAGTTGTGACTTTTCCTGTGGAGAGACAAAGTAAAATTTTAGTTAGGATAAAACTAGAGGGACTAAAAGTGTATTCATTCCATTCAGATAGAGATTTGTTCATGTAATAGGCTACCAAAGAGTGTAAAAAAAAAAACTAAACTAATGCTAAAATGACAATATTCACCATATCGAACAGTAGAAATGAAAGAGATATCAATAGCAATAAATGCATAGTTACCAACATACTCAGGAGCGAGGTAACCAAATATTTCTGCAAGCCTTGTCGCAACATACCTTTCTTTGTCAGGAGCGAGTTTCACTAATCCAAAATCAGAAGCTTTTGCTCTAAAATCATCATCTAGATGAATGCTTGATGATTTGAGATCACGATGTATGAAACTCTGGTGTGTCAGTATACGAATGTAATTCATCCATTGAGCAACTTCTTGAGTCCTTTTTTTCATGATAAAGGTTGTAAGTTCAGTCTAAAAGTGAAACTAAATGACAATGTCGAACCCTGTCATGACTAAATGATTTAGCAAAATTGTAATGACTTAGCAACAAGGTGAGCATTTCCATCTGTAATGACTTTCACACTATCCCTGAATTTTGACATTAGTGAATCAAAATTGCTCCCACTTAAGCCCAACAGTGTCAAGAATTTGAGCTCTATTAAGTTTGCTGGATCTGGACCGTGCAAACTATTTCTTTTTAAGTGAACTGGTGAATACTAGCTTGTGAGTGAAGGTATAAGTGTACTCGTAAGGTTCTTATTTTGTAGATTATCTATATATTATAACCTGACCTTTAGGATTGTAACTGATTCCGTACACCGGATCAATTGGAAGAAATATTGACGGATAATTCCAACCTCTAAGAAGATCTAAAAATGCATTAACTTGAGGAGCACAAGGAACTCGAGGAGTTGGCTGACAAAGAATTTAAGGAGTATGTAGCATTAGCAGCTTTAAACACTGGGATAGGATCTATTAGCATATTATCATTCGTCAAACCTTGTGAAATCAGACCAATGAGTTGATTTCCACTAAAACTAAGAGCCTTCAAAGAAGTCAAATCACCAATTGTATCAAGAATTGGTCCACAGAGGGTGTTGCCTTCAAGCAGTAACGACGTAAGCTAATCCATAGTACCAGTTACATCGATTGAACTAGACATTCCAGGACTATCTTGATTACTCAACCACAAAATTTGAAGCTTTGAATAAAAAAAATTCTTTGATATTTTACCGGTTTAACGGTTATATGGCAACTTCAAAACAGTGAGAAAGTTGAAAATTTCCGAAAAATTCAGGCACATGTCCAACTATACTGCAAGACATGCAAGAAAAAAAATTGCAAGCTCAGTTGGAATAGAACATCCACTCTTATTAAGGGGATTCAAAACCAATGACAAAAATTGACACCATTAAAGAAATCCGTATCGATCGAATTAATTTTCATCCAAGTAGGCATATTTCAAATCTGATGAACCATTAAAATCATTCTTATCTAGGCCAAGATTTCTGAGGTAAGGGAACCAAACCTTTAACCTGAACTTAGGTTACTCTGTCACCAGAACAGAACACATGAGGCCATGCAGGAGGACCTTTACAAAAGAGGGCAAGGACGGGGAGAATTTCAGGAATATAGACTGAGGCCTCTACAAAACCTCAACAATGGCAATAAACAAGACATGAATCCGCAATTTCGAGTTTCTTTGTCCATGATATTGAGTTTCTAGCGGAAAAGATGTCTACTTTGGCATAACTTCATATACCAAAAGCCTCTCATTTCCTTCAATGGAGTAACCCAAAAGCGAAACTAAATGGCAATGCCGAACCTTGGAAAGCATATCTATTTATGCCTGAATGCCTTGGAATTGATAATCAAAGATTTCATTCTCTTCACTGTAATTTGAATTCCATCTTAAGTTACACTGTTGAAAACAGTTTAAAAGCCACCACGACCAAGCTCACTCTATGGTGCAAAACTATTGGTTATCCTTTGAAGATCTTGGATTGAAATGACATGGTTTCCACTCTTTGCAGTGTAACGTCTTATTATAAGAAAATATGGCAAGGAGTCTTAATTTCTTTGAAATTAGCTTATAGTCGAAGTTCATTAAAGAACTATTCTCACATTAGTGTGGAAGTCTATGATTTTTTGTTTTCAAATCACTTATTTGATGTTTATCCCTGCTATGTTTCAGATTTGATAAATTTAACCAAAGTGTGTTTATAAGAATGTTTACAATTCCTTCAAAAACTCATGTCGTATTGATTGAAGGAATAAGTCACATTGGATGCACGAGATACACGTTCCACGCTCACACAAAATGTAATGCACAAGATGCACACGGATTTTATACTTACTTAAGAGTTGAATTTAGTCCACCAACTTTGTTGAGCCAACTCTAAATTATGTCATTATCTCGATTTCAACTTGGAAATATTATTTGTAGATCAATATTTGTTTCATAATTTGACCTATTATTTCAACTTCACCTTAGAATTATAGAATTTGAAGTTGAAAAAACTAGCTCGGAAACCAAGCACTCAAATAAACTTTTTTGCTCTGCAACTTTTAGCCAAATACTATCCAAAAGCCTATTAACAACTACTTTGTACTTTCAACTCAAATCGAATGGAGCATCGATAGTTAAGTATCTATGATTTTGAACATTATGAAACATTTCATTCACAAGGACATCGGAGTTGTCGCATGAACAATCCTTTTCAATTTGTTCATCAAGCAAACAACAACCTCTGTCGTGCTCTCACTTGTTTTTCATATAAAATGACTAAAATATAAAATCACATTAGGCCTATTGGGGTAACGGGATGGCAATAGAACAGGGCGGATGAAACCATTCTCCTTCCCTAGCATCGCCTCACCCCACGTGCCTTGTCCTACCCGCTTACTTTTTTAGCTCATTTTATATGGCAAGTTAAGTTCTTGATGTTAAAATTACCAATCTCTTACATGAACTTACTATCAATTAGTTCAATTACTTACAGAAATATCTGATAACTGGAAAATCTTAAGATATATATATATATAAAAAAACAAAATACTCCTATTAAACTTGGTATAATGAAGAAAATCAAACCTTTTTGCATAGTTATTTTGAGCATCACTCACCTTAAAAGAAGGCATGTTCCTTGAATTGATTAAAGCATTCAGATTTAAGAAGTAATGCCTAATGTGTTGAGATCTTGACATAATCCACCAAACATTTGCCATGACAAAAATATTATTCACTTGACTTTTCACAGATAGTATGGGAGAAACACTTGAATAAAAAAATGTTCTTTGCCTAGCTAAAAGAATCTAGAAATATGTACTCGACTACTAAAGGGTACCAACATTATTGTAATTTATAATAAATTCCTATATACGTACTTGTAATGCCTCATGAAGTGGAATACATATCAACAGAAATGCCTCTTCAATGTAGGAACCTTCACCTTAAAGCTGACTGGACGTCTTGAACATTTTCCTTAATCATTTTGCACAAGTATCGAGAAATTCAAAACGAATTGACCAGAAATATTTGTCTCTAAGGTTAACACCTTTCGAGGGATTATTTGCATGAGGAATAAGGGATAATAATAATCTTCGGTGGTCAGCTCAAATCCAATCTGCTGTTTTAGCTTCAACTTTATTGGAGTTCCGCTCTTAAAGAGCTAATGCATCTGTTGTGAAGCAGCTTTTGCAATTCTTAAAGTGTGGAATGCTAAACTACCTCTAAGCGCTAGGTAACTGGTCTTCCTTCAAATATTGCTCTTCACAAGCAGCTAAGAATGAAAGCTACTCTCACTGTACATAATAGCTGATGAAGGATTTTGATGCCAATAAAACTATGCGCTAATGAGAAGTGACTTGTTACATGCTTCAAAGGTCTTCCAAATATTTCTCAAGTCAGCTAAATTCAGGATCATTGAGATCTGGTTTCTTGAAGGAAGGTGTTGACAAAGGATTATCTGGTTCTTCCAACTGTAGAAGATAAAGGGGCAGATCTTGACCTAACATAAATGACAATAAGTTGAGGAAGCCTTCTCTATCAGAGGGGTAAGATCAGTTACACCGCCGCCCACATGCATATAGTAGAAAGTAAGTCGGGAAAAGAGTACATGGATATAGGACACCAAACTGTACTACAACATGTTTGCTTTATCCATAATCTAATCTACAACAGTACCAAGGTAAAACATCTACTAGTTTCGATTCCAAAGTAACATTATACACCAACTACATCATAGCCACTTCCAACATTTAGCTGTTCTCAGCAACAGCCTCGTCAATTTCATCTGCATGCTCTCTCAGTACATTCCACTGCTCCATGCTCAATGAGATGCCTGAAAAAGGAAAACACTACAGTTAGTTTCAGTTTCCAACTCCTGCAAATACATGGAAGATAAAAACAACATACCCAGTATATATTATTCCAGACGTGGGGTCTGGGGAGGGTGGTTGGTGTACACAGACCCTACCCCTACCTTTGCGGGGTAGAGAGGTTGTTTCCGATAGACCCTTGGCTCAAGAAAGGTCTTTTCAGGAAAAAATGGTTTGAACTAAAAGTTTTGGAAAAAGATTTGAAGAAAGAAAAGATATAAGATGAATAAAAATATAAATAAACTTGTGTTGAGAATAGAAGATGTAATTAAAGCAGTTAACAATTGGTGCACGAGTTGTTTGACATTTTATTTCAAGTATGAAGCACCAAGGAGATGCAGCGGTACATACATAGAGTACCAGAGCAAATTCCAGGACATGCTGAGGAATCTAAACAGATCAGCGAAAGAAGCAACAAAAATAAGCATAACATCTGAATTCAGCTATAAGCTGGTTCAATCTAGCATTGGATAAACCAGCTCGTTCTCTCTTTCTACAAGGTTCCCTATGACCGAATTCAGCTCAATTAACAATGCTCATTTCTAACATCAATGGAAGGAGCAATGCTAAAGAGACAGCGTGCAGTATCTATCTCCAAGAGTCACCTATGCTGGTCTTGCATATCAATCTTTAAGAACACTATTAATGCATCTCATAGTATGTCAGCTTGAGAAGCTTAGTACTGCAGTAAACATTAGTTAATGTGACTAAACAGCACTACAAAGGTAATAACTCCTCCCTTTTCGAATTGAAGATACAACCACTATCCTTGTGAAAATAAGTCCACATCCTCCAGTAAACAGATTATCATTTATTGTACATTGTACAAGATGTAGATGTAGACCTTATAGGAAAAGGAAATAGCTCTGGGGAAGAAAGCTAACATTTGGAAGGACAGAGTCACCAGGGCATAGAGAAAAATGTTAACAGTTCCCTAGCCAGCGGAAAGGAGCTCCCTATTGCTTAACCAAGAACTAGCATTGGCACAACCTCTTCTTCTGACCATAAAAGCCACATTAAATGCATATGTTGATTTCTACACAACGGAGTAAACTTCAAAATATCTTTAGAGCAATATGATGTTGCTGTAGATTCTTCATTTCCCTAGAATTGCCAATGTCAACCCAGTATGATATGATTTGAGTTGATCTGTCTGATTACAATAATAACCATGCCAGTTCATACAACACAAACTATATGACATGTGAACAAAGCATCAGTCCTGGGCAACTAGAAACAACAAGATTGTTCAGTGAGCAATTTTCCTTTCTGCGGATTACCTACAGTTCATATGCCATTACCTAAGCTAATGATGACACCTCCCAGGAGGGTATAATTCCGAATTGGCTCGTGTATATAGAAAGATGTTCCTTCCATCAACCAATTTCATATAGGAACAATGAGAATTGCCTAGTTCTTGTTAATGGGCGTGGTATCTGAGCTAGCTTGTAGGCACCTCGACTATTCCACCGAGTATCTATTACTACTTCCCACCAGGACAGGTACTGGGTGCCCCTCCCACTTCATTGACCAACAGGTCACACCTCAAGTGTTGCTAATTGACAATTCTTAGAACCGACTGAAATTGCAAATGCAAAAAAAAAAAAAAAAAAAAAAATGTATCCTCCCTAAGTAAACATCATATTAATCCTGAACCTGTTCCATAAACAAGATGACCAAAATTTATCCTCAAGTCTCCAAATTTTATAGCAGTCTCTTAGTCTTAATATTCTTTGTCCTCAAGTCTCCAAATTTTATTGCAGTCTCTTGGTCTTAATATTCTTTCTTCTCCAAAGGTAAGAAACAATTTGCCGTCTATGGATATTAGGATTTAATTGTATATAGGTAGCCTTGCGCAAACATAGATACTGTTTCACATGAATAAGTACACCAAGCAATTTGTGACATATCTGCTTTGTTTCTAGGATGTTGAAACTGCTTGCATATCTAAGATGTGTTGGGGAAAATACTATAATATTTATACCAGACAGGAATTCAAAATAGTAAACGAACCATCACAAACATTGTGTCATGGAAAACCACTACCTTGAAAGCGATTTTGGCTCAATTCCGGAGAAAATCGTTAAGGCCAGTCACTCCGCAAGGTTCCACAACTCTTTAAACACAGACACTCGTGGCTAGAAGGTTGGAGTTGCACAAATACAATTACTCAGAAAATGACTATTCGAGATAATGGAAGAATTGGTGAAAGAGAGAGTAAATAAAAGAGAGGTTTTTTTGTTCTCTTCTGTATACACAATTCCTAAAACGAAACAAGAGAGAAGATAACAAAAGATACTGAGAAACCTAAGAAACTTTTACCACTCCCATGTCTCAGTTAACAACTGAAAAGCCCCTTCTTACTTGTCACGGCCAACCAAAAATTATAATTTACTCTCACTCTAGACTCTAGAGTAATAAAAACCCTACATGCAACATAGATAAAATCACCTATGTAACTAGCATCCCCCAAATCGCAAACACAAACGGAATGAAACAACGAAAACGAAAACTACTTAAAACACAGATATCAAAACCAAAGGATTGGCAACAAAATAAAAAATGAAAAGAACTAGCATCACCTACCTTTTCTGCCGGGCATTTGCTTGCCATCTTTCACATAAAACTCTCGAATATCCACCATTATCCTTCCTCCAAAGCTCCTAACTGTTACTCTTCGATTCTTAGAAATCTGAAACAAAGCCACACCACAAAAATCAGAAAACAGTAGAAAAGTGATACAAAAATGCTTGTGTGAAACGAAAAAGATACCTCACAAACGACGATGCCATCTTCATCGTCAGAATCATCGGTTCTGGAAGCTTTCTTAGGAGGATTGTCACCTTCAGAAGCGTATTCATTCTCTTCCTTTCTCTTTCCGAACCTTCTAGACATTTCTTCTGCCCGTACAGAAAATGGTTTGAATTGGAAAAATGGGGAATGGAGTAAGAGGTAAATACCCTATAGGCCGTTTGAGATGGGCCCTTGCATTATTTGGGCCTCAGATGGTTCAACCTATTCTAAGCCCGTGTCCAAATTTATCCATCTATCGATTTTATTGGAAAAAACATAACTACACACTTTTATGAATTATGTTATGTATAGTAATATTTATTTTCATACTCGTTTGGTATCCGTTGAATATATGATGTGTGAAAGATAGTAAAGATTTACGGCATCATAAATGTTTTTGTGCCTTTTTTTTTTTTATAGAAATATTTATCTTGCATCATAAATACATCCATAATCTTTATTATAAGTATTATTATTAACATTCCTTTCGTTCTAGAAACTTAATGCAATGATTGTGAATGAGGTATATTCTTTTTCATATTTACCTTTTTGCTATGGAAGAAGAAAATTTAATTTTACTTAAACACGGCATAAATGGAATAGTGAACACAACTTCATAAATGGATTTTAGTTTGAATAAGATTTTTTATGAAATCATGAAGATACTTGCAATTATGCTTTTATGAATACAGTTAAAATTAATTATTTTGTGATATATAATTATACCAAACTAAAAGTTCTGAGAGAAATAATACCACTAGAAGATAATGATCTAATGAAAATACTCAATCAAATAAAAAGATTTGATTCTTTTCTAAATACACATATTGCTTATAAAATAATATTAACAGTTTGTGTAACTGTTGCCTCAGCCGAAAGAAGTTTTTCGAAACTAAAATTGATTAAATCTTATTTAAGATCAACAATGTCCCAAGAGAGATTGAATGGATTAGCTATATTCTTAATTGAAAAGGAGTTATTTTAAGAAAATCAATTATAAAACAGTAACTAATGACTTCGCATCTAAAAAGCTAGAAAAGTATATTTTAAATAAAAGTATATATGATGAAAAAAATAAGAGAAAAGGGTCTGAAAAATACTTTAACTTTGGCCGAAATTGTTGTTACGATACCGAACTTTGGGCAAGACCTATTACCCCCTGAACTATTTAATACTGTATTTTAAATATATATACACACACTTGCCCAGCTGGTCAAGTGCGTGAATACACGAGGCACAGGCGCGTCGGACACGAAATAAAAATTTATGAGTCAATCAATAACTGCCACGTATCCATATAGTCATTAATCTATACCCATTTCTTTTTACCCACTTTCTCCTTCACTAGAGTACAAATCTGAAAAATCACCATTGAAGGGCTTAATAGGTAAGCTTTAGATTAAGCGGATTATTTTCTTTAATTTCGGATTTTTTTGTTGGTCTTGTTTGTTCTATTGTTAATTAGGGCTTCTAATTTCTTTTCTCTGATTTCTAATTTTTTTTGTTAGGGTTATCCATGGAAGATGTAAAATTGAATTTGAATAGCATTTGTTTTGATAAAGATGATCCAAAGTTGAACGAAGAAGTGTGATGCTTAAAAAGCTAACACGCTATCAAGAACTATCAACAACTAACAAGAAATACGATTTGGTCTTTGATTTCTTCTTTGGCCTAAGGGAAAGAGAAAGTTTTAGGGAAGAGAAAGGTTTGATTTTTTTATTTTATTTTTTACTTTTAAAATATATTTATTAAACTAATTGACTAATTTAATTAATTAAATGGCGCATGTGACACACTCAAGTAAGATAGACTGAGTAACTTGACCAGCTGGGCAAGTATATATATATTTAAAAGGCGAAATGGTCTGGTGGACCATTATACTTGTATGAGTTTGTATTATGGACTCTTCTACTCGGGTCTTTGTTAAGTGAACCTTCAAACTCAATTAAAATAAGATATTTAAACCCCTCCAACCATGTGTGTAGCGCACTCTCCCTTGCATAAATGACATGTCATATCCACATCAGATATATTAATGCCATGTCATAATTATTTCATAAATATTTTAAAATTATTAACTAAAAATGTTACTCCATAAAAGATAAAAGATAAAAAAAAGTTTTCTATTTTAAAAAATAAAAAAAATAGTTATTTCTCTCACCTTTCCTCCGCCTCCCTCAACCCACAACCACCATTAACACCATCTTCAATCTCCTTAATTTTTTTCTTCTTCAGGCCGTCATTGTCTATAGCCGTGACGAAGCTCTTCAAGTTCTTAAAAATCATAGTTCGATTCTTTCTCAGTTTTCATCATTCGCAACTCTTCATCATATTTTTTTTACCAACGTCTACATCCACCTTTTGAACCACCATAAATTCTTTTCTCCGTATCAATGAATCATCATTAAAATACCTCAATATATCATAATATTACACAATTTTACATAACACATTTCACCTAATTTTACAAAGACAACCAACAATCTCTTTTCATCCTTCAAGACTATCGAATCTTTCTCACCTTATGGGTTGTAAATTACAAGAAAAATAAAAAGACAACACAGATCTACAACAATACCACATTTTCGTTTCTCTAGAAAGAAAGAAAATATGAAAAAAACGAAAGAGAAAAAAGAAATTGAACGGGCTGGGAAGGGGAGAAAGTTAGAAATGAGGTTTGGATGGGAAAGAAGATACTGGTAATTAGAAAGAGAAAAAGAAATGGGTGGAGTGGGGTGGGAAAAGAAGAAACAAGTGAAAAAACAAATTATTTTCAATTTTCTTATTTTTAGTCTTTTTAAAAAAATTATTATTATCTTTAGTCTAAATTTTGATATTCACGCTCCTTTATCGTGTGAAATCACGTGTTTGTGCCAACTTAACAATTAAGTTGCCACATAAGCTTGGTCAATGGTCAGAAGGGCTTAAAATATTGAGTTTCATTAAGTTTAAGGGTTCAGTTGATAAATGGTCAAGTAGAAGGGTCCATAATACAAATTCATATAAGTATAAGGGTCCACCAGACCATTTAGCCTATTTAAAATACAATATTAAATAGTTCAGGGGGTAATAGGTCCTGCCCAAAGTTCGGTATCGTAACAACAATTTCGGCCAAAGTTAGAGTATTTTTCAGGCCCTTTTCCCAAAAAATAAAATATTAGATCCCCTCTCTTAAGTTTCGATTTAGGCCCCCAATCTATTGAGTCGACCCTGGTGTTGGCTAGGCAGACTTGAAAACAATGGCAAGGACAAGCGTATAACACCTATGGGGCATACGTGTAGACAGTGGCATCGGCAAGGCAAGACAGCGTGTTGGCTTAACAATGGCAAGAACAAGGTTTGGCTAAGGCATATGATTGGCATGTGCAGGGCACATGGATTTAGGCATTTGAATCGAAATGTTGTTTATAGCTGTTAAAATATGTTTGTTGTAATTAGTTTGTTTCAGATAATATTTCTGTCAAGGCACATGGGTGATTGTAACTGCTTGTAATTGTCTTGTGCATGAATTTTTAATGAATTAGTGAAACTCTTCCTTTGTTGTATTGTGATATTAATAAAGGTTGGGAATTCGTTCATGTACATTATGTGTGTTTGTCAAACTACTACATTGCCTAAAAGAAACAAACAATCTAAGCACTTAGACAAATTTGTATATGTTGTGAGGCTGAAGTCTGCAAACGTTGTTGACTGCCTAGCAGTGATGTCGAGTTAAAAAATGACTCATGTATCAATTGTTTTAGTTTGTTTGTTTGATTTTGATTTGACTAGCCGTTTGAAAGAAAAAAAAATTGTTGAATTTATCAAAATATCTTTTAGTTTATAGTTTTAAACATACTATATAAAAGTTTAGAATTAAAGAGTTATCAGGAAGAAAAGACAATCTTTTTATAACGAATTAACAAGAGAAATAAGACATACAAATTAAAATGAAAAAAACAATAATTTTATCATATTTATATAATGTTTTAAATTAAAAGACTCTATTGGACTCGCCTCGGGGCTCGCCCTGGGGCGGAGCTCTAGCAAAATGCCCCGAGATTCAAGTGGGGGCTTAGTTCGGTAAGACTTACGCCCTAAGCATGCCCAACGCTCGGGGCTTGCCTAATAAATCTTACACAAATTATGTGTTAAAATCTTTAATTAACATTGTTGACCCTCATAATTCTTGAATAAGTGAATGATACTTAATAATTTTTTAATCTATAGAGATAAGAAGATTGCGAGTAACTCAAATAACAAGTTGTAGGTAGTGTCACATCTTTACTATTTAGCAACACTGTGAAGGTGATTATTTAGTAAGTAACATTTCTTTTGAAAATACCCAGCAAATATGTCTCAAAATTATCATATTTTATTTAGCTATTTGAAAGTAATTTTATATTTATTCATGATGGAGTGATGCTTTTATTATAATAGTAATAAGTTTTATTGATTATTTTCTTTTGGGGGTAAATTGTATAGTATGATAAAAAAAATTTTTTTTAGAAATAATGATTCTTTTATTATTAGAAAGTTAAGATATTAGATTATTATTTTCTATTAGTTTCCTTAATCATGTTTGTAATTATTTCAAACTATTAATGTATTTTTAAAATTTTGTGTTATTATATTATTATATTATATTGTAAATTAAAATTTTAAAAATTCATAGGGCTACGCCCCATGTCTCGAGGCTTACGTCTCGCCCTATACTAAGTAAAACGTCCGGCCTCACACCCTCGCCTTTTAAAACATTGATAAGATAGTTTAAGATATTAATTAAAATTGATATAAAATGTATCTCAAGAAGACAAAAAGTTGGGCATGGATTGAAATAGATTTCTGGGGCTACTTTTCTATATGGTGACTTTTTCAGTAACCCAATTGTCTTTGCTGGGACAAATAATTGACATGACATGTGTCCTGGCATATAAACACAAATTGGAAAGTTTAAGCAAAATCACAACTTTTTCCAATTCATTTCTTTCTAGTCTTCCTGGTGGACCTCAAGTCAAGATCATAATTTCACTTAAACAAACTAAACCACAATTAAAACGCGTTTATTTTCTTTCATTTTTATTCTTTATCTATGGATGGTAACGTTTATTCTTAAGCAAGTATACACCACTTTTTCCATTACTGGTTTTGAGTATTTTTATGAATATATACGGTAGTTGAACAATTCAAATGACTCAAACTAGGAAGGGGTAAAAAATAGTACTAGAAAAATATCTGATTCTTCTGCTTTCACTTTCATTACTTTTTTTTTTTTGGAAAAGGCTCAAATATGTCATTAAATTTTGAGAAAAGACTCATTTATGTTACTCGTTAAAAGTTTGGCTCATCTATCAAATATATTAATAATTGAGTGACTTTTGAGTTATAAAACAAAGTTGAATGGCATTTTAAATGAACTACTCTAAATTGAATGACTTTCTAAGTGAACTGTTCAAAGTTGAATGACCATCATCTGAGATATTATCTTAAACAATCTCTCTAACTCTAAGATAGAAGTCAAGTCTGCGTACACTCTATTCTTTTCAAATCTCATTTTACTAAATTACATACAATTGAGTGAGTTTTGAGTTATAATAGAAAATTGAGTGACTATCTAAAGAAACTATTTCAAGTTGTGACTTTCTATGTGAATTATTCAAAGTTGGATGACTATCTGAGATATTATCTCAATTAATCTCTCTATTTTTGAGTTAGAAATAAGGTTTGCGTACACTCAATTCTTTTCAAATTCACTTTGTGGGATTATACGGTATATTAGATCCCAACATGTCTATGTCACTAGCTAGGATCCACCCATACCTATGAAAGGAACTTTAGCTCATTCCTCCCTAGTGCCACTCGCTCTCATTGTCATTCTCCGCTGTGTGCGCAGAATTTTACACAAATAATGTCATTTTCCATCACACTCAATATTTTTTATATATTTTTATTTCTTCTTAATATATATTTTTATCACATTGATAAGATAAATACTATCAAGTATTTTTCGTATATTTTTTAAATATTTGAATTTAAATTTTAAAATATTGAATTTACCTAATCCACTTTAATAATAAAAGGAGTATTACTTAAATTAACTCTCGATAAATAAAAAATATCACATAAGTTAAAAAAAAAGGAAGTATTACTTTTATATTTCAGTAAGCGTGTTTGAATATGAAATTGCAGTAATTTTAAGATATTACCTCTTATCTCAAATCATTGCATTTATTTTCTATTATATTTAAGCAGTGTCAATCTACGATATATTATATATAGATATAATATGTTTATTATTGTTGATAAAACTATTATTAACATACATAAAAATGTATGAACGAGTATTGCAACATATAGACATAAAAGGTCCCATGGGAGTATCGATCAATCCACAATATTTTACATTGATATATATAAATATCAATTTCATATATGGATGAATTAACGTTACTGCAATGATCATGATAAGGCAGTTGGTTTTGGGAGGACAATGAGTTACACTGAGACTAAAACACAGAGGCAGATTCATGATTTGAAGGATAAGCGTGTCATCCTTCAAATACCGCGTGAAGACATGAAAATGTCCATGAATTATAAAAAAAAAAAAAAAAAAAATAGAAATAATGATGATATCTAAGAAATAAGCGTTATTCAGAATGATTAGGCGTTAAACGTTAAATTACACCTCTAAGTAGAGGGTGTCATTCTCAATTGCGTGATGGACGCAAAACAGGACAAAAGTTTCTTACCTATATAAGAGGCTACTTAATTTATGTAGTCACAAAATACATCCTCTAAGAAACAAAAAGAAAAATGTCATTAGCAGAGCTTGAACTTCCTGGGTTCCGTTTTCATCCCACTGAAGAAGAACTTATCAATTTTTACCTCAAAAGAATTATCAATGATGATAAAATTGATTCTAATACCATTGGTTTTCTCAACATATATCTCTATGATCCTTGGGAGTTACCTGGTTAGTAAACTCCTTAATAGTATCGTAGCGTTTAAATTATATACACTGATAGTATAATTTTATTTTATTTTTAGCATATTATAATGTTAAGTTTAAGTTTATGATAGCGGGTCATTTAGTTTCTTATTCTGGACCATACATGTAGTTTCTTCTTCCTTTTTTCTCCCCTTTTCCTTCTATTTCATTTGCCAAAATGTATACTTGTACATAGAAGTGTTCACGCTTTGAGTCGATGATTGGTTAAAATCAAAATCAATTTAATCATCTTTTAAGTTATTAAAATCAAATTAAATATAATATCATACATAAAAATAAAAGAAACGATTCATTCAAAAAAGAAAAAGTGACAATAATTCATTTAAAAAGAAAACTAGTTAAAACGGCTAGCATTACACAACTCCTGAACACTAAATTTAATGTGAATAAAGTTTCAAATATTCACCATTTTTGACCTTGACAAAGAAGATATAGTGACATTCCTAGTCCCACCAAAAACTGTCATACATACCATTTTTGGCCTTGACAAGAAAGAGGCAATATTTAAAAATGTTGATAAAAAATATTATATTATGTATATTACTTACCCTTTTTTTGGTGTGTGTGTGTTAAATAGGGATGGCAAGAATAGGGGAAAGGGAATGGTATTTTTTTGTACCAATAAACAGGAAACATGGTCCTAAAGGGAGGCCCAACAGAACAACAAGAAATGGTTTTTGGAAGGCAACTGGTTCTGATCGTCAAATTCGTTCTTCATTAGAACCCAAAAAAGCTATTGGTCTTAAGAAGACTTTGGTTTTCTATGGTGGAAGGGCACCTAAAGGCACCAGAACTGATTGGGTCATGAATGAGTACAAACTTCCTCATGGACATAAGGTGATTTAATTTAGAGAAAATGCTCAAATTTGTCATCGAACTTTCATTAAAAGTTTGGCTCATCTATGTCATTTCCATTTGAGAAAAGGTTCATTCATGTCATTATTATTTGTTAACCGACATAGCATAGGTGAGCCAAACTTTTAACGGATGGCATAGATGAGTCTTTTCTCAAATTTCGATGGCATATTTGAGCATTTTTCCTTTAAAAAATGATTTAATTAATGACGTGGCTTAATCATAATTGACCACGTGCAAAAGATGTTTTTGCAAAATCGAAATTGTTTTCAGTTAACAAATAATGGCATGGATGAGTTTTTTCTCAAACGAAAATGACATAAATGAGCCAATTCCAAACTTTAAACGGATGTCATAGATGAGTCTTTTCTCAAAGTTCGATGACATATTTGAGTCTTTTTCCTTTTAACTTATCATGCAAACACACAATTCAAAATTACACTGTTATTTGACTTCTCCGCGTGTTTATTTTTTTAGTATAGTATCATTTTTAAGTAACTGAGATGTTGGATGCAGGATCATGACATAGTACTTTGCAAAGTGTATAGAAAGGCAACCTCCTTTAAAGTATTGGAGGAAAGGGCAATGATTGAAGAAGATGCAGCAAAAACACATTTGGCATCAGCTCCTCATGATGAATCACAGGACATGCTTGCTTCTATGGAATCATCAAAAAATGACATGTATTTCAAAAGTTGTGAAGAAGAAAATCATGAATTGTTAGGTTCAAATGCATTTGTGGAACCATCCAAATTTAGCATTGACTCATTATCAAGTCCTCTTTGGAGTACAGGGCAAGACTTGTGGACTCTATTTTCTTTGTCTTGAAAATAGAATCACATATTTCAATATGGAAGACTTTAGTAATTGCATCCTCTAATGTTGGAATGATTGACTTTGTGGAAAATAATTGTAATCTGACAGTTTGTTGTTTAGGAATCTTGATGTTCCCTAATTCTTTGAGTTATGATGGCTACTTTATTAAATCAAATGTGATAGAGTCCATTCATTATATTTAGCTTGCATTTGGAAATTAGAAATCATGATTTTAAATCAGTATTGGGATCGATGTAAAATTATAATTTGAAGTCCCAAATTCTTCAAAAAAATAAAAATGATTTGGGATTTCAAATCATGATTTCAACTTTTTAAAATGTAAAACTTGATTGATAAATTTATATTTAATTTTAAAATGGGTCCATTATTTTAAATTTTGCAACAAAAACTCATGCTTAACGTGAATTATTCGTACCATGCATGTAAAATGATTATATTAAAGAATGATTAGTTATTACTATTGTTGATTGGTGGATCTTTATAAAATTATATGTATTTGACAATTTGTAACCACAAATATTTATTTATAAAATGCACACGGAAACATGTGATTTATCAATATGGTGCCTTAGGACATACTTATATTTTGTTTATAAACTATATGATTTGCTCATTTGGTAAGACTGTGTAAGAATTGTCGAAATTTGATAGTTTTTATTATTTGTGAAATTTTCATGTTTATGAAAAAAAACTTAAGAAATCTAAATTGTATATCCAAATAAAACTTCAACTTCATATGAATTTGTTTTGTATCGCATGCCCAAACGGTATGTCATTTGGACATTTTTATTAAGCTAACTAACTATTTTGAAGTGTCATGTCATGTTTTCGGTACGAAATTTAAAATTTTAGGTGAAACTTACTTTTTAGTTAAATTGGATAATTTTTATGCGACGGAAAAAAAAAAGAGCTAAGAATTTTTATGAAAACTAAATAGAGAATTATTTTATATAACTAAACAGACACCATAAACGAATATATGATCTATTAGAATTTTTATTAAAATTGAATAAAGAATTATTCTATAATAAATATTATATCTAAACATATGATTAATAGTATATATCCCAACAATTTATTCATCTAACTTTTCACGTGAATTTAAACATTAATCTTCTTTGCGCGAAACTATCTATTAAGGTCTAATAGTCTGTTTGACATTGTTTTTGAGAGGCAAAAAATGATTATTTTGACAAAAAAATATTTTTTTTGAAAAATTATGGTCTTTGGCAAATTAAAAGTAGAATCAGTTTTTCTCCCATCGGGAGAAAACTAAAAAATTATGCTTCTTAAAAAAAAGTAGAAGCATAAGTAGAAAATTATTTTTTCAAGACAAAAATATTCTTTCATATATACATATTTACCAATATATCTCTTATTAATTAATTAACATATTTCATAAGTTTGATTGAGTTCCATTCAAAAAAAATATTTTTAATTTTTATATAATATTTTTTTAAATTTTATATTTAAATATTTTTTTTTATTTTTTTGTTTAAACGGGATATTTATAAATAATATCAAAACGCCCTTACATTACGTATTATTTTGTATGATTTAGAAAAAAAGTAACAACAATATTTTTCCAGGATTGGAAAAAAAATAGGACTTTATTTATTTTGTGGTGATTTTTTCGTATGTGATGATTTAATTTGTGAAATAATTTTCAAATTTATTTTGCTTGATATTTTTAATTATATTTAAATCATCATGTTAATATTACATCAATATTTAATTATTATTTTTATATATAATATTGATTGAAAATTTAAATATGTATATTTTAATTTCATAAAAATAAAAAAATTAATTAGAAATTTTATAATAGATATTTAAAATAATTTCTCTCTATAAAATAATCTTAATATTAAAAGTGCATTAATACTTGTCTTTTTTCGTAATTTGACTCTCAAAGCACTTTTAAAAAAAGACTAGTCAAAGCTCATTTTAAATATTTTTCAAATGAATTAGTCAATTATATGTAGATTCATTGTTAACACTTAACAGGCAAGGCACCTATACAAATCACTAGGTAATTATGCTTAAATCAGACCTAAGGATACTGCTATTAATATAGATTAAAAAGAAAACGATTGAAAAAATAATTTGAGGATAAGTGTGGTGGATCCACTTATTTCATTGCACAAACAAAATTAAAAGTTGCTTTTAATACTTAAGTTTACAGTCTTGAGATAATGCTATCGATGAAATAACCCTTTATTCAAACGTGTTGTAACCCACTACATTTTAGGTGGAATTGTTATAACATGGACATTTTATTTAGCAAAAAATATTCCAGTTTATTAACAACTAGTCAGGATAACTTAAAACAATAAAAATCAAATCTGAAACTTACGCTCTGAATTTTAAAGTATACGCCCTATGAATCTACACATTTTATTTGTGCTCGGAACGATTTTTGTACACCCCATCCCAAGACTCACCTCGAAAGTGCCTTTAAAAATACTGATTGATTGATGCATAAAACTTTTAACTTTATTTCGCGTGCGTGACCAAATGGAAGTTCCATTATGGAACACAAACGAACTAATACATATTTTAGATGGACCAAACCTTATTAATGTGTCACGTACTAAATAGATCACACATATAAAGCAGCAACTTATTGTATTAATTAATTAATTAAGCTGCCTACTGTCCAAATGGCCTTTGATTAGCACAGTCCAAATTATTACCATGATCAACTCCCAAAATTTGACAATATCTCCTATAGAACCCAATTCTGTTATCCATTTGTGCATTTGAACCTTTGCTACATTCAATTCCACCATTGATGATGTTAGTGATCACACCAAAGCCCGGGATGCGGCCAGCGGCAGAATCAGCAGCAGAGGGAGTCCATCTTCCAGTTATGACATCGTGTGCAGATGGTTTTGGCTGCTGTGGTGTCATCCAGAACCACAAGGCTGTTTTGAATGACACTACTGCATCATTTGCTACCAAATCTGGATTGTTTAGCAAATTCACACCTATTGCTCTCCCTGCTGGTCCATAATTGTAGTTGCTGCATAACATAATAATTATTAGTATATACTGACGGTACAAAAAAGTCTGTGTATAACTTGCCTCATTTGCAATGTTACTTATTTCATTCTTTCAGCTGCAGATCCATTAATTTGTACCCACAACTTTTGATACACTAGTGTACAAATAAATAAACATATAAAGTTCAACTGAAATTTCAACAAATATTTAGAGTTGAACCCGTACTTTTAATGTTATATTGAATTCTATACTGAAAATCTTAAATTTTTAATCTGTTTGTCTCTGCTTGATAATGTAAGACAAAAAGCTAAACTAAAAAAATGATTATAGGTAATTATACATCCAAAGAAAAAGGGATAACAATAAATTGACAATATTGAGCGATCATATGATAACTGGTTAGAATTATGCATGACGAGAGTTAGTCTTACTAGGAAATTTGGATAGGACCTCGACCAAAATACTTTTTGCCAGGAGCACAAGGCCACTGCTGATTTGCAACACAGTAATCTACCGGGGTTCCTTGTTCCTGTTTGAAGCAATATCCCCATGAATATGGTCCATCTGGTGCTGTTGCCCATCCACCTAATTAATATTCATAAATTGTCATTAACACCAATACTACTTTCAAAAATTAAGACAACAGATGAAAATATACCAGTAGTTTCATGAGAAGTTTGAGCCAAAAAGGCAGCAATTTCCATTTTACGAGTATTAGTATCACCGGTAGTTCCAAAGGCAGCAAATGATTTAGTTGCTGTTATAAAAGCTTCATAAGTATAGAAGCCTTTCGCAGCACAAGCAGCATCGTTTCGATGCAAAAATATTCTCTCAAATAAATTTTTATTAATAAGACTACCAACATCTTGAGCCAAAACACATTTTAGACACAAAACACAAAACAAAGCCAATACTAAAAACCTCATTTTGTTAATTTTCTTTTTAATTTGTTGAGAAAATGGTTCCTATTTATAGGGAAAATATAGAATGAAGAGCTACAGAATTTTCAACTGAAGTTTTATATAGTAATTTATTCTGAGTGGAGAAGTATGACTTGTTAGGTGTGTTTGGTACAAAAGGAAAATGTTTATTTTTGAAAAATATTTTTCTAATAAACGATTTTTATTAAAAATGAGAAAAATGACTCTCGAGCATTAGTAAATATAGAGAAAATAAGTTTCAATTTTTATTTTTTTTATATTTATTGTGTCTTCTCTATTATTCCTCACCCACCAATGATAATATTTATCTAAATAATATATAAATATTTTAAAAATAATATTATTTACTTTCGGACCAAATACAAAAAAAAAAACTAATTTTAATTGAACTTAACACACTGTATGCTAGCTCTTGGCCACACATCACATGTACTTTGGTCAGTGTAACTTTATGGAGTGGCAGAAACAGAGTCTTGAATAGAATTTTTTAAATAATAATTAAAGAATAAACATTTCGTTACTACTTATGACTCAGTCTCTGTCTGAATCTAGCCATTTGATCGTTTGGTATAAAGATTAATAATTTATGAATTAGTAATGCAGATATTATTAGTGCAGAGATTAGTAAAATATGGTTGATTTCTTTTTATCAAATGTTTGGTTAATTGTTTTTCATCTCATCTCGTGTTTGAATTAAAACTCTATAAAAAGTTTCTTTCCAATTATATTCTTGAATTATTATGTAATTAGGTTAAGATAGATAATTGCCGGATAATGTTATTTTTTTATGGTCTTCTAACTAGCTATGAGAAGAACAATTTTATGGCCTTCTAACTAGTTATGAGAAGAACAATTTTATGGCCTTCTAACTAGCTTGAATTATTTGAGGATAAATAATTGTCATCTTAATAAATTGACCACTCACAAAATATCAATTTTTAATTAAAAAAAATTAAATCATCTAATTTTAAAATTGAAAAGACGGTTAACAATGATAAAGTTGAATAAACCATCTACATTTACATATAAAAATAGCAAGTTGTAGTTTTAATATGTATGTAATTTCAAATTTGTATTGGATTTATTTAGTAACAAACAACCCTCTCTAAATAATTTGTAAGCTAATTTATTTAAATAAATTTACTGGTACAAATATAAAACATAAAATTAAGAAAATAAACAAAATAATTAAAATGATTTGAGGAATATTTTTGTCTTTACATAGACTTATCCTATGATATTATATTCTATGTATTACTAATAACTCCAAATGGAAGGTATTAGTAATACATCCTATAATATCATGTAGTATGTATAACTAACCCATGAATTAGTTATACATAGACCTAAATTCCTACGTACTAACTAATATAATACATTGATTATTTCTTCTCAAGCAGTCTATCAAACGACCCCTTAAAAGTTTGACGCTAGCCAATCACAAAATCTATATTCCACTTTCATTCTGATATCTAGATTACTTGGTTCTACTGTTCGGCTCACTCTTTGATTGTTAACACATTGACACAAAATATGATTTTTTTTAATTGTTCCACTAGTAAATATATTTTAGATCATGATACATTTTGCTAGAATTTGAATCAATATAGCAATTTTACGTGATCAAATTATATACCTTTTGACTTGTTCCACTAAAGTAGATATCATTCACTCACAACTTAGCCAAACTTCCCATAGAACTTTTGCCACATTAGCTTTGTCCCGATCTCAATGGTAAAAATATATTACAATCATAATCTATAAACAATTCTAGTCATCTTTTCTATATCAAATTTATCTCTTTTTGTTTGAAGATATATTTGTATGGTCTTGTGATCAGTATAAATGTCACACTGCTCCTCCTAGTAATAATGACGCTATATCTTAATAATGAAATGATTTCACACAAACAAACGTTATCACTTTAATTTAGATTACAAGTTTCAAAATTCATAGGTATAATTTTAAAAATATTATAATTGACACTTATGACACATTTAGGCGCGAGTGAAGTGAAACAGAGAGAGTCCACCTACCCACTTTTCATTTGCTCCACAACTTCACCAAACACATTATCAAATACTATTGCTTCCACGTTTTCCCATACAAATTTTACTCATAAATTCCAAAGAATGTGTTCTCTACAAGGATTCTGCTGATATTTTTTTTTATTTCACTCCAACAAGGTACTCTCCTCTTTCAAATTTTATGTATTTGGGTTTGATTGAGATCTGAAATTGCACATATGAAGTGATAATTATGAGCAAATAGATTAATTAGGTGTTTGAATTTTGCAGAAACTGTTCTGCATTTGAGCAAATAGACTAATAAAATGGCAGTGCTTAAGCTCCCAGTTGCAGTAACGTGCGGAAGAACTAGTGGTACAGAATGTGCAGCAAGAAGAACCTTAAACAAACCCTTTTTAGTTAAGACTTCAACATGGAACAATTATCTTGGATCAAGATCTCCCAAGAGGTCTAAATTGGACAATGTTATTAAGAATTGTGGGTTATCCAGTGATGACCAAGCTGTCGATTACAACCTAGTTGAAGATAAATTTGGCTCAACCAGAGATCGACTCTCAAATGAAGGAGCTATGTAAGATTTCCATTTTACTCATTTTTCTTAGGAGTTAGGAGCCTTGTGTATATTGGTGATTTTTTTTATATAAAGTGTATTAGAGAGTGTTTCCTATATCTTGTTTGTATGTTTATTCAAAGTGCATTTGGTCACCACCATAATTTTTTTTTTTTGTTATGAACATTGGGTTCGTGGGGAAATTCCTACAGAATAGGTGTGGTTCAGTTCTTACTGTCCTCCATACCCTCTTCTAAATTTTAGAGCTCAGTGCATTGTCAGGGGCATCTATTGATCAATCACCAACTCAGGATGTACAAACCGAGCTTATAGTGCTTTCTTTGCCTGCTATTGCTGGACAAGCAATTGAACCATTGGCACAACTAATGGAGACAGCTTATATTGGACGAATGGGTTAGTTATTGTCCGATATTCCATTTAGTTTATGCTTCTGCTTGCATTATACTGCTAGTAGTAGCCTAGTACCATCCTGTTCTTTCTGTACTTCTCTCTTTTGAGAATGGCGTATTTGCTTATGTGCTAAATCCACTAATTAATTGATTTCACTGAGATTATACTTGTATTATGCTGGTTTTCGTTTCTGTTGAGCTTCCTATCGTCCTGGCTTATTCTGAGAAATAAATGTAAGACGGTACGACTTCAGTTCTTCCTGTTGTTGAGAGGAGTGTGATTCATCTGACCGAGCCAGAGATAATTTTTTCCTGTATATTGCACTATATACTTTGTTATGTGTTCTAATCAGGTGGCCTCATGACCTTACCTTGTTACGTTCAGCTTCAAGCATACATAGAAAATCTGTTAAATGCCAATCCTCTTGATTTTGTTCTACTCAACTTCGAGATTTTGTGCATTCTTTCCAGCAATTGCTTTCTTGAGTTCTTTACTGAGGAACAGAAGTTCCCCTTAGATTTCAAGTTTTTTTTTTTTTTTTTTTTAATTATATTAGTTAGTATGTGCTTCATATTTCCTAACTCAAATCTTTGGATAATTTTTTTCATCTTTCCATTTTTTCTATGATTAAGTGTTTTAACGGAAACAATGAACGTCAGTTCACTCCTGAAAAGCTCTTTGCTTTGATTAAAGGTGCATTGGAGTTGGCATCAGCTGGCATTTCTGTATCAATCTTTAACATAATATCAAAGGTGTTCAATATCCCTCTCCTGAGTGTGGCAACGTCATTCGTGGCTGAAGACATCTCTAAGTATGCAGATGAGGATTCCGCAGCTGGTAAGTTTGCATAGGTGCTAAAAGGGAATCTCCTTATAAGCATGGCACTTCTTAGATTACACATATACGCAGGGTCACACATTCACCTATATATTTAGGCAGATGGTAAACAATTAAAAGATAAATATTATTTGAACGTATCTGAAAGAACCAAGTGTTTCCTGAAACAGCTGAAAGAAAGGCACTTCCGTCTGTCTCCACTGCCTTAGTTTTATCTGCTGGGATTGGTTTGATTGAAGCTGCAGCAATGTATCTCGGTTCTGGACCATTTCTCAGCATCATGGGTTTATCAACGGTAAGTAACCCTCACTGAAATACATTTGGACAGCCTCATGTGTTGTTTACATGCTATTATTTTTTAAGCTTGTATACTTTCCAATCACAGGCCTTGTATATGCTTGCAGATTGAAATTGCATTATGATAACTAGACTTGAACCCTTTTCAACAGGATTCAACCATGCGCATTCCAGCAGAGCATTTTCTTAAACTTAGAGCGCTTGGTGCTCCAGCTGTTGTGCTTTATCTGGCTGTGCAAGGCATCTTCCGTGGGTTTAAGGACACAAGGACCCCTGTAATGTGCTTAGGCAAGTCTTCTAAACTATTGGTACAATATTCAAGGAAAGAGTTTTAAGACTTGGGTGTTAATCTCTTTGGTTTATACAATATATAAAACTCCCTGGTCTAACTCAACCAACTTTTTGTTTTTCATGTAATGCCTTTTGTCTACTTTGCAATTTTGCTAACACTTATCTTGAGAAAGGTACTGTCTGTTCCATTGTATGCCTTCAAATAGCAGTTTGGAATCATTAGATGAATGCGTGTAACTAAGTTTTTAGGATTGTAGATACGTTATTGTATATGTTTCAATATATCTCCACATCTAAGAAGAGCACTTATTTTTATTTAATTGTATGTAAGAATGACATGTTCAGTGTCAAGTCATGTACTGATCAATCATAGAAACATATTACAACAGAAATTTTTTGGTGAGGTGTATCTGGGGAAAAAAAGAACTCTTGGAGAAGTAGCAATTTACCTTTTTGGTGTGTAGTATCACTAGCTATATATACTAGAGGAAGAAACCTCCTCAGAATATTTTTCCGCATGAAAGAAGTTAAACTTATTCTTTCTCTATTAGTTGAGCATGCATTTTATTTTTTTGAAGTTGTGAAAAACTAGATATTCTTTCAATATCCTTTAATTTCTTTTCTCTAAGACTCTAACTTTAACTGGTAGCAAATGTGTGGATGTCGCAGGATTGGGGAATCTGTCAGCTGTATTTTTCTTTCCCATCTTCATGTATAATTTTCAACTGGGCATCACTGGTGCTGCCATTTCTACTGTTGCATCTCAGTATGTTCCTGGAAAGTTCTAGTTTGTTCTCTTATAACATCTGGCGAAAAGAAACTGACGACTTTAAATTGCAGATATATTGTGGCCATTTTGATGTTATGGAAGCTTAATGAAAAGACGGTGTTGCTCCAGCCAAACATTAGGAACTTACATTTTGGTGGCTATTTAAAATCGGGTAAGTGATGTTGCTGAGCTAATTAATCCCTTGGACATGTTTTTTGTTTCAAATTGTCTGAGCTGTTGTATATAATTTCTTATGTTATTGCATGATGATAAAAAATAAAATCTCAAGTGCTGTTGACATGTTTGTTATGTGTACCCTTCTTTTCCTTCAGAGTAGCTAAATGCTTTTGGATGTTTCATTACTTTGGCGTAAACTAGTCTCTTCTTAGAATATTGCAGACTAGAGATTATAGTTACAGTTCCTCTCTGGAAGAGTTGTAAACCAACTACATGAGCTAGAAGCTTAGTTCCTACAAGGAGAAAAGATGCTTCAATGTACTAGCAGTGATGCTTTCATTTTGTTTTACTGTAGATGCAACTTCTGGAAATTCTTGAAAGATACAAAAAATTACTCGAACACTTGTAATTTGATCTAACTCTTTCTACTCTGAAATCAAATTTCAAGTATCAGCCGTTCTGATGATTAGTTCATCAGAAATGATGTTCCTGTAATTGAGCTAGTCCAGGTATTATTTGAGAGTCTGCATTCTCGTGTTAGTCTCTGAGAGAGTAAGGTTTGAACTTTCGTGTGTCATTAGGTGGTTTCCTTCTTGGGAGAACTCTAGCTGCTGTTCTTACAGTAACTTTGAGCACATCAATGGCGGCTCGATTAGGAGCAATACCCATGGCTGCCCATCAGATATGCTTGCAAGTATGGTTGTCTGCCTCGCTACTGGTAGATGCCCAAGCTGCATCTGGTCAGGTAAACACTTTTGAAGTTCTAAGACCCTTCACGTGTTCCCATTATGAATGAGTTTGCAATTATATCTGCATGGTGATGGATGTTAAAGGCACCTTCCCTTGGAACATTTCTTTGTCATAACTAAGAGACCTGGTGGACAAGTCTGTAGTTCTCAACAGACTTCAGTTGACTGTTAGCCTTTTATTATGATTACTAAACCATTTTTTTTATTCATGTTGTTGGAATCACATGCACATCTGTTTACACTGCATGACTATTTTGTATTTTTTCTAATTAACCTTTTGGTTTGTTCACTGTGGTTGTGGTCCTGTACGAGATCTTCTGCAAAACATCAAAGCATGAATATGTGCTCATTGCAGAAATCTTTATCAGTTTTACTGTTTGACAAATATAGATTTCCATTTTCCATTTTGCAGGCTCTCATTGCAAGTTCTTTTGCAAGGAAGGACTATGGCAGAGTTAAGTTGATCACACATGCAGCTTTAAAGGTTAGATAGACCTTTTTTGCATCTTATAGCTCTCCTCTCCCAGATAGAAGGATTTGAGCCATCCTTATCTGTCTCTCAAAATGAAGTTCTTAACAAAGTGCAATTGATATTTTCAGACAGGATTAGCTACTGGAATTTTGTTAGCCATTATATTGGGTCTATCCTTTCCATCTTTTGCGAAGTGCTTTACAAATGACTCTCAAGTGCTAGACATTGTTAGATCTGGCTTACTGGTATGCTCTTTTTTAATCCTGCACTTAGTTTATATGTTTCTTTCATGGTATCTTTCTCAACATCTCCTGTCCAATTTTACAGTTTGTTAGTGCCAGTCAACCCCTTAATGCTCTAGCCTATATTTTTGATGGGCTACACTATGGTGTTTCGGATTTTCCATATGCAGCTATCTCAATGGTAAGCAACCTCTATAAAATTGTTGCAACAATTAAAAGAAAAGTTACTCTTCATACTCAAACTTGGTGCTGATATTTCCTCACAACTTTCTAGATGATCGTGGGTGCTCTCGCTTCAATATTTCTGATTTATGCTCCTCCTATTATTGGTCTTCCTGGTGTTTGGTCTGGTTTGACTATTTTCATGGGGTTGCGCTCAGTGGCTGGTTTCATGAGGTAATTCAACTACGAAATAAACTATGTACAGATTACGAACTACTATATTAAATTGGACCTTTTAAAATGTCAATTTCCCCATAAATCTACTGAACTGGTCCCCGGAATCTCTTTACATCTGTATTTTCAAGTTCATGCAGATCTCTTTTGCAAAGGAAATATAGAGCAAAAATTTCTCTTTTCACTTTTCAAATCTGCAATTTTCTTTGGGTGTTTTTTGGAGGAAGGTTGAACAGTTGACTCTAGGTGGATAAGGGATCTTTTGCGGAATTTAAATTATAGAGCATTGTCAAGGGTTGTCACATTGTACCTTCTGAATTACTCTCTGTTGAAGACCTTTGCTTCATTCTGTTTGTAAAATTCATCATTCATGCATCTATTTCAGATTATCAGCGAAAAATGGTCCATGGTGGTTCTTACAGGACTCACAAGAAAATGAGGTCAGTTGACTCTATATTTCATTATGGTTCACTAGTCAGGTTACAGGTTGCACTAATGTTGATGCGCTGATTATTCTTTTGAAACGCTGGCATGTGTAGCTCTGAATAACATATATAACCCACACCCACCCACCCCCCACGTGCACACAAACAAAAGAAAAGGACGGAAAAAGAAATGATAGAAGTGCATACTGTAACTATATCCTGGGAGTTGAGGCATTTCAGATACTTGGCAAAATTTGAATCGATTTATATACTGGTACAGTGACATTAGGTTGGGGACAAAGTTGGTTAATGTTGTGTAGAAAATGGACCTTGGACATAACTCAACCCTGAGCTAGTTTATGCGCTGAGAGGACTGCCAAAATCATATTAGGAGAAAACTGTTCATTTCCTCAATAAATGTGGGACACTTTTACACTCTCCCCTCCCCTCATGCGCCAAGTGTTGGACAATATCACATGAGAGCACAATATTGGATAAACCAAGAATAGGGATGGGTTTGGCTCTTATATCATGGTAAGAAAATGGACCTTGAGCCTAACTAAACCCCAAAAGGTAACTCATGAGGTAAAGATTGCCTAAAAACATATAAAGAGACAACAATATATCCCCTCAACCAATGCAGGTCATTCTAACAAGTGTCCTACTTGGTTTCTTTTAATTATCTAGAAGAGACTGGTTGTATCATTATCTTTAATTGCGCAGGATGGGCCAAGGGAGAGGGAAGCGGGAGGACTAATTGAACTTTTGTTTCAACCAGCAGCCCCATTATGCAGCAATAAGATGAAAACATCTGCTAGCAAAGCATATACCTACTACTACATTGCCCTCTCCTTCTTATGCGACATTGGAAATATTTGTATTTTTGCCTTTCATTGATGCCAAATTTATTCTTATCTTTGTCATGAGTTCTATGTACTTCCATTTTCTAGGTTGCAACATCATAGGACTGCTTTGAGATTAGAGGCTACATGCATTTCAAATGGAGTGAAAGCTTTAAGGGGAATGGAGCTACAATTGCACTACTGACAAAAAAAGTTGATTGAATACATTAATCAGCTATGGTGTAAACTTTCTCAACTTTACCTTACTGAGTAAAATCATCTGTTACTGTGCTACCCAAACCGTAGGACTTCGCCTCTATTCTTTTTCAAACTTTGTATAAAGCAGCCAATACCCTGTAAATTTCATTTCACAAATAAATGAAAGAAAAATCTTTACATGGTTCTACTATGTGTAGACCAAATTGAGCGGGAAAACTTGATGTTTGGGGGGAGGGGGGTGTGGGGTGGGGTCGGGGGGGGGGGAGTAAAACAAAATTCATGGGTTGATAATCCTATGTTCATCCTGAATAGCTAGCCAATCCACAGTACTTATTGGCTATCCAACCTAGTCAATAGAATGATAAATTTTGTTTTAGTTTTTGGATTTTACTTGTATTTACCGTCAGTTTGATCAAATTTGATACTAGCAGGGTAATTTAATATGCTATAGAAGATTGCTTGCTTTATTTTTCAGGTTACTAACTCCAATTATGATGGATATCACCTGTAAGCACTTTTTAAATGACATGATAGTCTAATTACTTTTACACTATCGGTGTAATTTTAAGAGTCTTATCACAGTGTATCCCAATTTGTAGAACAAAACATTTCTCTTGCTGGAACATAAACTTAAAGATACAAATGAATGTTATTACCAGCAATGTAAAATAAGTATAGAACAAAGTGGCATGAAAAGATACAGACTTACTATTTAGAAAATGACCTTCAAAGAAGCAAGCCAAGTGGCTTCTTCATTTTGTTCAGAAAAGACTGCCCAAGGCTTTTGCTTTCTCCCTTAGGATAGATTTCTGTATCTTTCCAGTTGAAGTTTTTGGGAGATCCTGAAATATAACTGTCCGAGGTGCCATGTAATGAGGCAACTTATCCCTGCAGAAGTTGATAATTTCTTGAGAACTTACATCAAATCCCTCCTTCAACTTCACAAATGCACAAGGTGTCTGTCCCCAATGGTTATCTGGTCGAGCGACTACTGCTGCTTCAAGAACTGCTGGATGACTATACAAAACTGTTTCCACCTCAATACTGCTTATGTTTTCTCCACCAGATATTATGATATCTTTTGAACGATCCTTTACTTCTATATAACCATCAGGATGTTTTACAGCAAGATCACCACTGTGAAACCATCCACCTCTAAAAGCTTCCTCTGTTGCTTTTTGATCTTTTAAATATCCACTCATTACCGTGTTCCCTCTAAACATGACTTCTCCCATTGTTACACCATCCGCGGGCACCCTCTTCATGGTGATAGAATCTCTTACATCAACTTCCTCAACACAAAGATGTTGCACTCCTTGTCTAGCTTTCAGTATAAGTCTTTCATCTGAAGGCAAAGAATCCCACTCAGGCTTCCACAAGCAATATGTACCTGAAGGGTTAATTTCAAGTGTCAGCACTGAATTTTATTCACTATAACAGTGGAGTAGCCAAATGTTTTGTCACATTTAAGTAACTGAACTTTACCACTATAAGATTAAACTGTTATATTGGGTAAAGTTGAGTGATCATACGTGAAATTAATCTTGTACCTGCACCATGTGTCTCCGTTAGTCCATAAAAGTGAGTTACTCCAAACCCCAACTCCTCCATTCTGGAAATGATTTGTGGTGGTGGTGGTGAACCACCTGTCATAATCTTCACCTTGTGTGGAAGTGGTTTCCGGTCACATGACGGCGTATTCACTATCATGTTCAAGACAGTAGGTGCACCACCCATATGTGTCACCTTGTACAGTGAAATACTTTCAAATATTTCTTTTGGAGATACACTTCTGAGACAAACATTAGTGCCACCTACTGCTGCTAGACCCCAAATCATGCACCATCCATTGCAGTGAAATGTTGGAACAGTCCAAAGATAAATAGGGAGTGTGCTCATCTCATGAACCAAAAATGTGGCAATAGAATTGAGGTATGCACCTCTATGACTGAAAACAACTCCTTTGGGTCTTGATGTTGTTCCAGAAGTATAGTTAATGCTAATAGGATCAAATTCTGTTATTGGCCACCTAATAGAAAAATCTCTGTCCCCACTTTCAAGGAGACTTTCATAATCACAAGTGTTAGGAATGGAATTGTTAGATTTTTCTGAAATTATTACAACAAGAAGAGGTGGTTTGGTGTTCTTGCTAGAAATAATAGAAAGTGCTTCTTGAGCAAGTTGGAGAAACTGTTGGTCTACAAATATGAGTTTTGCTTCTGAATGCATTAGAAGTGTTGATATCATAGCTGAATCGAGACGTGTGTTTAATGTACAAAGAACTGCTCCAGCCATTGGTACTGCAAAATGCAGCTCTTGTATTGCTGGTACATTAGGGGCTAGTGTAGCAACCTACAGAAAAGAACTCCAAATCTATAAAACAAAATGAGGAAGTAAAAAGCAGTTGTCTTTGTTAAGAAGGCGTTTGGGTAAAGTTTTTTTAGCTAGTCAAACTGACTTATAAATATTGTAAAACTTATCTACGTATTTGGTAAACACCTTAACTGCTTAAAGACAAATCAAAAGACATAAGTTTGTCACCTCTAATTTGTGGCTTTATGACTTATATATAAGCATTTACTATTTTATATTTGAATACTCTTTCTATTCATGTTTGACTTGATACAACCCTTAAAAAACAATAATAAAATTCTAATTTACTATATTACAACTCATAATTATTGTAGGCGTATAAAAGTTATTGTGTTGGGGGATTTGGAGAACTCAGAGATGCGTCACGATAGTGGTTATTGTAGGCGTAAAAGGTTGAAGAGGTTAATGACGCTATTCGTAGGATGCGTAGGGGTAGAGAGATTGGGGATGTGAGATTTTGGTGAATTTTTGGAAGAGCATGTGTGGGGTAGGTATAAAGTGGCTTACTGAGTTGTTTAATGTCATTTTCAAGATGAAGAAGATGCCTAAAGTGTGGAGATGGAGTACGATGATTCAATTGTACAAGAACAAGGCGACATTCAAAATTGCAACAACTATAGGGGTATCAAGTTGCTAAGTCACACAATGAAAGATTGGAAGAGAGTTGTGGAGTCGAGATTGAAGAGGATCGTGACTATTTTCGAGAATCAGCTTGGATTTATGTTAGGACGCTCAACTACATTAGACATTTATCTCGTAAGGAGACTGGTGGAGCAATATAGAGAGAGGGAGAAGAACTTACACATTGTGTTCATCGACCTAGAAAGGCTTACAACAAAGTCCCTAAGGAGGTTCTATTGAGGTACTTGGGGACTAGATGTGTACCTGTGGTGTACACTAGGTCTATTAAGGACATGTACGAAGGAATCAAGAACCAAGTAAGAACAATGAGATGAGACTTGGAGCACTTTCCCCTGTTGATGGGGTTGCATCTGGGATCAACCCTTATCCCCTTTTTTATTTGCCTTGTTGATGGATGTATTGTCGCGACAAATTTAAGGTGAGGTTCCATGGTGTATGTTATTTGTGGTAGTTTTGATTGACGAGACTCGGAGGAAGTGAATGCTAAGCTAGAGGTTTATAGACGGACATTGGATTGTAAAGGGTTTATCATGAGCAGGGCCAAGACTGGACATTTGGAGTGCAAGTTTAGTGAGTGACGTTTGAGGCGGATGTGAAAGTGAGGCTTGATACACAATCCATCCTAAATAGAGGTAGTTTCAAATATTTTGGGTCTATTATTCAGGAAGATGGAGAGATAAATGAGGATGTCACTCACTGTATTTGGACAGGGTGGATGAAATGGAGACTTGCATCCGAAGTCATGTGTGATAAAAATGTGGCACCTAAACTTAAAGGCGATTTCTACAGAGTAGTGGTTAGACCAACTTTGTTGTATGGATCAAAGTGTTATCTAATCAAGAACTCTCACATTTAGAAGATGAATGTGACCGAGAAGAGGATATTGTGATGGATTTGTGGGTTTACTAGGAGAAATAGAATTAAAAATGAGGATATTTGAGGCAAGGTGACAAATGATTTTGGTGGAAGCAAGATGTGGGAAGCGAGGTTGAGATGGTTCAGGAATGTGATGAGAAAAAACACAAATGCTCCGGTGTGGAGGTGTGAGAGGTTGACTATGAATGGATTCAGGAGATGTAGAGGTAAACTGAAGAAGTATTGGGGAGTGATTATACATGACATGACAAATTATGGCTTATCAAGAACATGATCTTTGATAGGAAGGTATGAAAGACGTAAATTAGGGTAGAATATTACTTGGTAGGAGTGTGTCCTTGCTTGTAGGTAGGAGTGCATTGTCTTGGTGCCCTTACTAGCAGTCATAGTTTTATGCTTGTAGTTTTTTTTCTCGATTTCGCTGATATATGTTGTTTCGTGTGGTTCGATGATAGTATTATTTGGTTGTAGTACTGTTGTAACACCCCGTACCCGAAAGAGGAAAAATTGGCAAAAAATTTCAGAACTTTCAGGTGTCACCCACGAGGGGCAACCACGCCATGTGGTAGGACCCACGCCTCGTAGGTGAGCCTCGTGGATGGGCGCCCGGGGAAGCTGCCTAAGGCAGTGAACCACCCCCAAGACCCACGCCCTGTGGATGGGTCCACGGCTCGTGGCTACGGTCCATCCACAGTCTGTCGGTGTGGTCTCGTGGGTGGGCCTGCGGTATGGTTAAGTTGAGGGCTTAATGGTCTTTTCTGGTTTTAATTAAATTGAAGTGGTGTCGTTTTGCCTAAGTCTAGACCACCTATATAAGTGTTTTTAACCCCTAAAATCTCTTCAATTAAGTCAATCTCTCAATTCCCAAAAGAAAACCCAAAACTCCTCTAAAAAATCCTCTCTCTGAAAGTTGGAAGAAGAAGAAGAAATTAGAGCTAGGTCAAGAACAAGTCTCCTAATCTCCAAGCTTTTGAGGGCATTGTAACCAAGATATGTTAGCTTTTCATCCATGGATATCTCCCATCCATGGAGTCCCCTAGAATTCCCTCAATTTGATGAAGAATTCCCAATTCTAGCTAGGGTTTCTTCAAATGTTGTGGGTTATGGTGATTGTTGATCCAATTGAGTGGATTGTGATTGTTTATGATAGAAATTGTATAATTACATGTTATTAGAGTGAGATTACATGTATCCATGCCTATTCCATGATTATAACCTAGAATTGATATAATTGGGTTGATGCCATGAAGAGAAACTTTGTGGGTTTTTGTTTGTCCTTATAGGATTGTTGAATTATGATTAGTATTGCTTGAGAATAAAGCATAGATGATGATCATGATATGTAGTGCTTTGAGAAGAAAGCTTATGATATGAATTGTTGGTAATTGATGTTATTGTTGAGGAAGTGATACTTCCCACATGAATTGCCTAATTACGAATGTATGAATGTGAAAGGCTTGCTCACATGAATGATTCTAGGTTTGAAAGGAATGCTCACCTAATATGAATTTAGGCTAAACGATGATGTAATTGTTGAGGCTAGAGGTGATTACCCTTGTCCTCCATATGAAAGGATATGAGGTGATTCCCATACTCCTTATAAGTGAACAAGAGGTGAGTCTCCACGTTCCTATTATAATGAATGGACATGGCGGCGAGTACCCATGCTCCTTATGAAATGATGTGGAGGCGAGTACTAGTGTCATATGATCAGGTTGTGGAGGCGAGTACCCGCAATCTAAAAATAAGTAAGGCAAGAGGCGAATACCCATTAGCCTTTGTAAGTTAGCCAAAGAGGCGAATCCCCATGTCTTTAAAAGTAAGTATAAACTATGTGATCTATCTTATGAAAAATGAATAGCTTGGATTGTTGGTTGAGGTACCTTCCATGAGGTAAGTTAACTAAGAGGTGATGACCCAAGTCTTGACTAAGGATGAGTAAGGTTGCTTGAGAAGTATTCCTTTCTTATTATGATATTGATGTATGTGCATGATTATGCTTATGGTTTATGTTGACTAAATATGATGTTTATGTTGTTTATGCTAGCTATCATATTTAGTACATTTTTGTACTAACACATACTTTGCCTACATTCTTATCAAATGTAGGGTCCGGCGACTTAGATTCTCACACTCATGGCTAGCTTCGTTGTTGATCGAAGTTGTAACACCCCAGATTCAAATAAGATAGAAATGCAGACTTTTCAGAAGTTGCAGGTGCCACCGACGGGTGCCACCTATGGACCGTAGGTGGGGTTCGTGGTTGGCCACCTGCAACCCCCTCCCAGAACCCAGAAAATTTCAGCCAAGGGTCGACCAACGGCAGGACCCACGGTCCGTGGTCAAGGCTGTGGTTCAGACCCCCAGCTTTCAGCTCCCTGACGCCAGTCGACGCCCTGCCAGGACCGACCGTCGGTCAGTCCACGATTCGTCAGTCAGGAGCCGTCGGTGGCTTCGACAGTTTTAAGTCAGTGGTCGTTCAGTCTTTTCCCCTATGCGTTCGACATCTAAACTACGTCGTTTAACCCCTAAACTATGTCGTTTTGGTTAGTTTGAGCCTAGTAACTTAATCAGAACTTACCCTCAGCGATTCATTCACCAAAAATCGATTAAGCTAGAGCAAAATGAGAAGAATAGTCTACCAAACCCTCTCATTGAACGCAACAAGTTTTCTTCAGTTCCAGCCTTGAAATCGAAAGATTTCTCCGTGAAATTCGTCACCAGGTATGTGGGATTTCACTAGTGGGTTCCTTTCATCCACTAGGTCCCTAGAATTCAATCAGATTCTTGATTCTCTTCATATTATCTAGACCTAGGGTTTCTTGAACTTTAGAAATTGTTGTGATTTAGCTGTTGGAATGTTCCAAATCAGATTATCATGTTGTTGTAACACCGTTGCTTAGTTCATTGCATGAAATTCAGAACCTTAGTTGTGTAGATTCGTTTAGTTCATGAATTACACTAGCTAGGTCAGTTTAAACATATATATATGCCTCAAATTTCGAATGTTTCATTGTCAGTTATAAATGTTGCATTCTCAGTTAGCATGTCATAATATTGAGCTATGCAGTATAATTCAGTTATGTTATATTGTTCACATTTCTAGTTGGGAGTAGGCTTCGACCGAGTGGACTAGGGTTCAGCGTACCCGTATAGTCCCAGAACTATGTGCCCCGTAGGTTTATAAGTCCCCTCTGTGGGCATTACCTTTAGTGATCACGCCAGACATGCCTCTATACCCTTGGCAAGGTATATTGGGTCCTCTCGATGGGGCGTATACATCGAACTCCACGTTTAGCTCACATAGTTTTATGTCGGTTATTAGTAGCTCCTATAATCAGACTTCATTGTATTTGACCAGGTTCTCAGTTATATTTCAGTATACAGTTTCAGCATGTCATGTACTTGGTGATTGCATTCAGTTCGGTTCATTCAGTATGCTTTCAGTATTTTCCATCATGTTCAGATTATATTACTGCTTAGTATGTTTGTTCAGCTTTATCCTATCTTGCATGCTAAGTACATTCCAAGTACTGACGCATACTCTGCGCTACATCCTTTCATGATGTAGGTTTAGGTACTCAACATCCAGATCACGCATAGATCGGTTCCCGATCTTCAGTTCAGCACTTCAGTGGTGAGTCCTCATTCTTCGAGGACGATCAACATGTTTCTATATTTAGTCTTTTCAATTCAGTTTTCAGTTTTTACTAGAGTTAGCTGGGGGCATGTCCTAGCATCTCTAGTCAGTTAGAGGCTTATTTCAGACATAGACAGACTCAGCTTTAGCTTTTGAGTTATACTTCTGTATTCTAAACTCTTTTCCAGTATTTATATATTCATACTTAGATTGGGTATTCTCCATCATTTAGTTTATCTCATGTTTTAAGCTTCCGCACAGTATTTCTTTTAAGTATGCTTATGATATGCCAGCTCAGGGTTAACTTGGGGTCACTCGTGATCCTAGGTCCCGTGTTTACGTCAAGGGGGTAGCTTCGGGGCATGATAGAAGTGAAGATTTGGTGAGTCCTCATTGTGTTCGAGGATGTGATCACCACTTTCTTTTATGTTTTTCTTTTATGTCTTGGACTATTGTCTGGGCTGCGTCCCAAGACTTTACTCATATTGTTTAGATGGTTTGAGACTATGCTATTAGACTTCCCCTCGTTTTTATAAAATACTTTGATTGTATTGAAAAGTTTTAATTCTTGCTCATTTCTTACTTTATGTTATGATATGCTAAGTGGCTTGTATGAGGCCTCTCGGGGTCTTATACGCCTTGTTACATCTAGGGGATACCCTTGGGTCGTGACAAACTTGGTAATCAGAGCACAAGATTTAGAATGGTTCTAGGATGTCTAAAACCACGTAGAGTCTTGTTCATAAGTGTGAAGCGCGCCACATTTATGAATGAGAGACTACAAGATGTTAGGAAACTTCACTTCTTCATTCATTTAAAGTCGTGCCATGGAGTTTAACTCTATAAAGTCTTTCTCCTAATCCTTACTCGATGGTTTTCAGGATATGACTACTAGAAGGACTAATGCTAGAAGGACTGAGGGAGACAATGTGGGACAAAAAGTTCCTCCCAAAGCTCCTTCTCAAGCTCCGATTAATCCTTTGGCTGACAATGTGACGAATGCGGAGTTTAGGATGGCTTTTCAAGTGTTGGCTCAAGCCGTGACGGCACAAGCCAATAGAGAGGTGGTAGCTCCCATGAACCTAAATGTGGGTACGGTGGCGGCAAGAATGAGAGATTTTACAAGGATGAACCCTCCCGAATTTTATGGCTCCAAAATTGAGAAATATCCTCAAGAGCTTATCGACGAGGTCTTTAAGATACTTGCTATTATGGGAGTGACACCGGTAGAAAAGGCGGAGTTGGCCGCCTATCAAATCAAAGGGGTTGCATAGATCTGGTTCAATCAATGGAAAGAGGCAAGGCCGGAAGGAGCGGGTCCCATAGAATGGGAAATATTCAAAAATGCTTTTCTTGATCAATTTTTCCCTCTTGAGATGAGAGAGGCCAAGGTGCTAGAGTTCATTAACCTTAGGCAAGGAAATATGAGTGTAAGGGAATACGCTTTAAGGTTCACTCAACTATCTAAGTATGCTCCTTCTATTGTGGCGGATCGAAGAACCAAGATGAGTAAGTTTGTGTCGAGAGTGTCCGACTTGGTTGTCGAAGAATGGTGCACCGCTATGCTTGTCCATGACATGAACATTTCTCGCCTTATGGTGAATGTCCAACAAATTGAGGAAGAAAAGCTCAAGGAAAGATCTAGAGAGGCAAAGAGAGCAAGAGTGGATGATGGTAACTATTCACATTCTAGGTCCGGTGGACGGGGTCGTTCAAGGTTCCGGCAAAAGTTCTCCGGGCAAGGTTCTTCAAATGCTCCTCCAAGGTCTAACAATGAAAGGGTGTCTAACCCTAAACCTCAAGGAGATGGTAATAAGTCCATGATGCCTACTTGTTCTAAGTGTGGGAGAAACCATGAGGGTAAGTGTCTAGCGGGTTCCAATGCTTGCTTTGGGTGTGGAAAGACGGATCACAAGATAAGGAATTGTCCTTTGGTTGCTAAGAATGAGGGAGATAACTGTCGTAGGGCTCAACCCAACCCCTCATCCGGTCCAAGTGGTTCGGGTGCAAGTGCTCCTAAACAAAATCGCTTTTATGCTTTCCAAACTAGAGGTGATCAAGAGAGCTCCCCGGATGTGGTGACTGGTATGTTAAAAGTTTTTCAATTAGATGTGTATGCTTTACTTGATCCAGGAGCTACTTTGTCTTTTGTGACGCCTTATGTGGCCATGAGGTTTGATGTGCTCCCCGATGTGTTATTAGAGCCTTTTTCTGTCTCTACTCCTGTTGGCGATTCTGTGTTGGCTGAAAGGGTATATAGAAGATGTCCCGTTTCCTTATCCCATAGAGTTACTCTTGTTGACTTGGTAGAACTTGATATGTTAGACTTTGATGTCATCCTTGGGATGGATTGGTTGCATTCATGTTATGCGTCTATAGATTATAGTACTCGTGTAGTCAAGTTTTGATTCCCAAATGAGCCTATCCTAGAGTGGAAGGGGGAAAATTCTATTCCTAGCGGTCAATTTGTTTCTTACCTTAAAGCTAGGAAAATGATTTCCAAAGGCTGTATGTATCATATAGTGAGGGTGAGGGATGTGGAATCCGAAGCCCCTAGTCTTGAGTCGGTCCCCATTGTTAATGAGTTTTCGGAAGTATTTCCAGATGATTTTCCCGGTATTCCTCCAGAAAGGGAAATAGACTTTGGTATTGACCTTCTCCCGGATACACAACCTATGTCTATTCCTCCTTATAGAATAACTCCGACGGAACTTAAGGAGTTGAAAGAACAATTGAAGGATCCATTGGATAAAGGTTTCATTCGACCGAGTATCACTCCTTGGGGTGCTCCGGTTTTGTTTGTTAAGAAAAAAAATGGTTCACTCCGAATGTGTATTGATTATCGACAATTGAACAAGGTGACCATTAAGAACAAGTATCCTCTTCCAAGGATTGATGATTTTTTTGACCAACTCCAAGGTGCAAGTTATTTCTCTAAGATTGATCTCCGGTCGGGTTATCACCAATTGAGGGTGAAAGAAGAAGATATTTCAAAAACGGCTTTTAGGACCCGATATGGTCATTATGAGTTCTTGGTGATGTCCTTTGGTTTGACTAACGCTCCGACGGCGTTTATGGACTTGATGAATAGAGTTTTCCGACATTATCTTTATATGTTTATGATCGTGTTTATCAATGATATTTTGATCTATTCAAGGAATGAGAATGATCATATGGATCATTTGAGGATCGTATTACAAATCCTTAAGTACCAACAACTTTTCGCAAAGTTTAGTAAATGTGAATTTTGGTTGAGATCCATAACTTTCCTTGGTCACATGGTTTCAAGCAAGGGTATTACGGTAGATCTGATTAAGACATATGCGGTCAAGAGTTGGCCTAGACCTCTATCACCGACGGATATTAGAAGCTTCTTGAGTTTGGCTGGTTATTATAGAAGGTTTGTTGAGGGGTTTTCCTCCATTGCTTGTCCTTTGACGGCTTTGACTCAAAAGAAGGCTAAGTTTATATGGTCGGATGCTTGTGAGAAAAGTTTTCAAGAGTTGAAAGATAGACTTACTTCCGCTTTGGTGTTGACTTTACCGAAAGGTACGAATGATTTTGTGGTATATTGTGACGCCTCTAGAGTTAGGTTGAGATGTGTGCTTATGCAAGACGGTAAGGTGATTGTTTATGCTTCAAGGCAACTTAAGGTTCATGAGAAAAACTATCCTACCCACGACCTTGAATTGGCGGCGGTGGTATTTGCTCTAAAGATTTGAAGACATTATTTGTATGGGGTTCATGTTGATGTTTTCACCGACCATAAGAGTTTAAAATATGTGTTTACCTAATAAGATCTAAATCTTCGCCAAAGAAGGTGGCTTGAGTTATTGAAGGATTATGACATGAGTGTTCTTTATCACCCCGTCAAAGCTAATGTAGTAGCAGATGCTCTTAGTAGGTTGTCCATGGGTAGTGTTGCTCACATTGATGAGGATAAGAAAGAATTGGTACGAGATGTACATAGATTGTCCCGCTTGGTTGTTCGGTTAGTAGAATCTACCAAGGGTGGTGTCATGGTTCATAATGGTTCCGAATCATCGTTTGTGAGTGATGTGAAAGCTAAGCAATGTCTAGATCCGATTTTGGTAGAATTGAAAGAAGCGGTACTCAAGAAGTCCGCTGAGGCCTTCTCCCAAGGGGGAGATGGGGTACTTAGATACCAAGGTCGATTATGTGTTCCAAATGTTGATGAGCTAAGGGAGCAAATTTTGGCGGAAGCCCATAGTTCTCGATATTCCATTCACCCGGGAGCCACCAAGATGTACCTTAATTTACGGGAGGTCTATTGGTGGAATGGGATGAAGAGGGATATTGCGGGATTTGTGGCTAAATGTCCAAATTGCCAACAAGTAAAGGTTGAGCATCAAAAATTAGGAGGTTTATCCCAAGATATTAGCATTCCTACTTGGAAGTGGGAAGATGTGAATATGGACTTTATAGTAGGGTTGCCACGCACTCGGAACCAATATGATTCGATTTGGGTTATAGTAGACCGAATGACGAAATCGGCCCATTTCATTCCCGTCAAGGTTTCTTATACGGCAGAAGACTATGCTAAGTTATATTTGAGGGAAATGGTAAGATTGCATGGTGTGCCGTTGTCCATTATCTTCGATAAAGGTACTCAGTTTACTTCTCAGTTTTGGAAATCGTTCCAAAATGGTCTTGGCACAAAAGTGAAGCTTAACATAGCTTTTCACCCACAAACCGATGGGCAAGCGGAGCGAACGATCCAAACTTTAGAGGATATGTTGAGAGCATGTGTCATCGATTTCAAGGGGAGTTGGGATGATCACTTGCCATTGATATAGTTCACTTATAATAATAGCTACCATTCTAGTATTGGTATGGTCCCCTTTGAAGCTCTCTATGGTAGGAGGTGTAGGTCTCCTATATGGTGGTTTGAAGTGGGTGAAGTTGCCTTGATTGGACCCAAGCTAGTTCATGAGGCTATGGAAAAGGTCTGGCTTATTAGAGAGAGGTTGAGAACCTCCCAAAGCCGACAAAAGTCCTATGCCGATGTTAGAAGAAGATACCTTGAGTTTGAGGTTAGTGATTGGGTTTATTTGAAAATCTCACCCATGAAGGGTGTGATGAGGTTTGGGAAGAAAGGGAAACTTAGTCCCCAATTTGTAGGCCCATATCAAATCTTGAGACGTGTTGGTAAGGTTGCTTATGAGTTAGATTTGCCAAATAAGTTGGCGACCGTGAATCCTATTTTCCATGTCTTTATGCTTAAGAAGTGTGTTGGAGATCCGACATCCATAGTTCCCCTTGAAGAATTGGGAGTTGATGAGAGTCTTTCATAAGAAGAAGTTCCTATTGAGATTTTGGACCAACAAGTTAAGAAATTGAGGAACTAGAAAGTTGCTTCCGTGAAGGTTCTGTGGAGAAACCACTTAGTTGAGGGTGCTACTTGGGAGGCCGATGCCGATATGAAATCCCGATATCCTCATCCTTTTCCTTCTACTCCTATTCTAGCTTGAGGTAATGAATTTCCTCTCGGTTGTTTTTATGATTTGAAGTCATATGTGTTTCCATGATTTCTTATGATTATGCATGTTCATGAATTGCTTAAGTTGTGAAAGAAATGACTTATGTGAATTATTTTCCTCTTGTTGTAGTGCATTGAGTATGAGTTGCCTATAGACTTCATGAGATGAGTTTGGATATGCTTTTTGAGATTGAATTGCATATGAGCTCCATGAGATTGTGTTGAGCATGCTTTTAAGTTTGGAGATGATAGTACCTCCTTGAATGTAAGAAATCTGAAATTTCATGCATATTGGGTTGTTAGATATAGTTTCTGCCTCCTTAAGGTGCATTGAGTATGTTTGGCTTGGAGTTGATGTTTCCTCCTTAATTATGTGCATTAGATGAGTTGCATGCATGATGGGCTGCTAGTCTTGAGTCTTTTCGGTTAGAAACGTGGTTAGAATCTCATTCGAGGATGAATGATCCCAATGGGAAGATAATGTAACACCCCGTACCCGAAAGAGAAAAATTTGGCAAAAAATTACAGAACTTCCAGGTGTCACCCACGAGGGGAAACCACGCCACGTGGTAGGACTCACGTCCCGTAGGTGAGCCTCGTGGATGGGCACCAGGGGAAGCTGCCTAAGGCAGTGAACCACGCCCAGGACCCACATCCCGTGGATGGGTCCACGACTCGTGGCTAGGGGTCCGTAGGTCAAAGTCCAGAAAACCAATCCCTAGACCACCAACCCACGTTCATCAGGATGGACCTGTCCATCCATGGTCCGCCGGCGTGGTCTCGTGGGTGGGCCTGCGGGATGGTTAAGTTGAGGGCTTAAGGGTCTTTTCCGGTTTTAATTAAATTGAAGTGGTGTCGTTTTGCCTAAGTTTAGACCACCTATATAAGTGTTTTTAACCCCCAAAATCCCCTCAATTAAGTCATTCTCTCAAATCCCAAAAGAAAACCCAAAACTCCTCTAAAAAATCCTCTCTCTAGAAGTTGGAAGAAGAAGAAGAAATTGGAGCTAGGTCAAGAGCAAGTCTCCCAATCTCCAAGATTTTGAGGGCATTGTAACCAAGGTATGTTAGCTTTTCATCCATGGATATCTCCCATCCATGGAGTCCCCTAGAATTCCCTCAATTTGATGAAAAATTTCCCAATTCTAGCTAGGGTTTCTTCAAATGTTGTGGGTTATGGTGATTGTTGATCCAATTGAGTGGATTGTAATTGTTTATGATAGAAATTGTATAATTACATGTTATTAGAGTGAGATTACATGTATCCATGCCTATTCCATGATTGTAACCTAGAATTGATATAATTGGGTTGATGCCATGAAGAGAAACTTTGTGGGTTTAGGCTTGTCCTTATTGGGTTGTTGAATTATGATTAGTATTGCTTGAGAATAAAGCATAGATGATGATCATGATATGTAGTTTTTTGAGAAGAAAGCTTATGATATTAATTGTTGGTAATTGATGTTATTGTTGAGGAAGGGATACTTCCCACATGAATTGCCTAATTACGAATGTATGAATGTGAAAGGCTTGCTCACATGAATGATTCTAGGTTTGAAAGGAATGCTCACCTAAAATGAATCTAGACTAAAAGATGATGTAATTGTTAAGGCTAGAGGCGATTACCCTTGACCTCCATATGAAAGGATATGAGGTGATTCCCATACTCCTTATAATTGAACAAGAGGTGAGTTCCCACGTTCCTATTATAATGGACATGGAGGCGAGTACCCATGCTCCTTATGAAATGATGTGGAAGCGAGTCCCATGCTCCTTATGAAATGATGTGGAGGCGAGTACCCGTGTCATATGATGAGGTTGTGGAGGCGAGTACCTGCAATCTAAAAGTAAGTAAGGCAAGAGGCGAATACCCATTAGCCTTTGTAAGTTAGGCAGAGAGGCGAATCCCCATGTCTTTAAAAGTAAGTATAAACTATGTGATCTATCTTATGAAAAATGAATAGCTTGGATTGTTGCTTGAGGTACCTTCCATGAGGTAAGTTGACTAAGAGGTGATGACTCAAGTCTTGACTAATAATGAGTAAGGTTGCTTGAGAAGTATTCCTTTCTTATTATGATATTGATGTATTTGCATGATAATGCTTATGGTTTATGTTGACTAACGATGATGTTTATGTTGTTTATGCTAGCTATCATATTTAGTATATTTTTGTACTAACTCATACTTTGCCTACATTCTTATCAAATGTAGGGTCCGGCAACTTAGATTCTCACACTCGTGGCTAGCTTCGTTGTTGATCAAGGAAGTGAAGATTTGGGGAGTCCTCATTGTGTTCGAGGATGTGATCACCACTTTCTTTTATGTTTTTCTTTTATGTCTTGGACTATTGTATGGGCTGCGTCCCAAGACTTTACTCATGTTGTTTATATGGTTTGAGACTATGCTATTAGACTTCCGCTTGTTTTTATAAAAGACCTTGATTGTATTGAAAAGTTTTAATTCTCGCTCATTTCTATTACTTTATGTTATGATATGCTAAGTGGCTTGTATGAGGCCTCTCGGGGTTTTATACGCCTTGTTACATCTAGGGGGTACCCCTGAGTCGTGACAACTATTCTACTACTATATGTTGTTTTGTGTACTACCTATTATTTCTTGTACTTTCATTACATTTTTTTAATTTTGTTTATGTCTTGAGCCGAGAATCTATCGGAAACAGCTTCTCTACATCACCTTTGAGGTAGAGGTAAGGTCTGCATACACTCTACCCTGCTCAGAACTTGCTCTTTGAGAATACACTGAATATGTTGTTGTTGTACCTTTCATTATTATAAGTCATCTAAATATTGAAAAATAAATACACTTAATAATAAGGGTAATATAGGTATAACATGTTAAATGAATAAAATGTTAATTTACTATATTACTACTAATTTTCATAATTCATTTAAAATATTGAGAAATAGATGAGCTTGTTTGGATCGACATATTTTAAGTTCTTTTAAGTCAAAATAGCTTTAAACACTATTTTAGTTTTTGAGTAAAATGAAAAAAAGTATTTTCCGCACTATTTTAGAAATTCTAATTTATGACTTTTAATTTATAAGCCAAAAACTATAAGTTAGGATTCCTAACTTATGACTTAAACGCCAAACGTTATAAGTCCATATCCAAACAAGTTCTTAATAATACGGGTAAAATAGTTATAATATGATAAATATTTCTTGATTTTTAAACAGAACAAGTAAAAGTGAACATTTAATTTTTAGTACAGTGGATAAACAAAAGTTTTTTTTTTCTTCTTTGAATTAGTTAGGTGGGGTGCCTTAGGGCTACTTTTTTTTTTTTTTTTTTATCAATAAATAAAAATAGAAATATATATACATAATTTATTAATATTTATAATTGCACTCGACGAGTTATCATATTCTCATAGTTGAGATATAAAAAGAGAGTGTTACCACATGGCCACGAGAAATCCCCAAATGATGAACAAGAGCAGAAGCAAGCTTGAGACACCTAGTATGTGTCTGTTCCCAAGTGTAGATGACTGAAGAAGGGCCATAGATAACTGAAGTTCTTTCACTAAAAACATTGGCTGCTCTCTCCAAGAAACTTATGGGTGTCAATGCAACATAATTTGCATCACATGATTTTATGGATGGCCATGAAGACGACGACGACGATGACTCAACTTCATCATGATGATGATGGCACAACAAGACCAAGCTGGACCTCTTAGGCTGAAGTTGATTAAAGATACATAATTTTGAGGAGTCCTTGAACAAGTGAACACTCATGTTGATGGTGGAAAAGAGACTACTCATTGCAAATATATGAAAGACCTGCAAACTTCAATTATGACTTACTTTACTATAAACAATCTTCTTATGTTATAGTAAGTATAAGTATATATATTATGAAGTTTTATTATGACTTACTATACACTCAAGGCTCACGTGTGGAGCTAAATTTTATGAAGCTTATGTCAGCAGGTTAGGCAGCTCTAAGGTTTTTTATATTCGGTGGAAGGCAGGCTGAAATTCTGTCCCAATCAAGTGATGGTCAGGTAAAGGCTGACCAAGCCAATGATGCTTAGCTGATCTTTTCGGATGATCAGCCACACTGGGATTGAGACACGGCCCGGACTCCCACGGGGGGCAGCAGTGGGGAATCTTACTTCAATCGAGATTGCCTCGGCTTCTTAGGCACATGAGGAACCGGCCTAACATCTTTTCAATCGAAATCCCAATCAAAGACAAGTTCTACCAAGGCAAGCGTCCGAGTGTACGTTTCAATTAAATATGCCTAACGCACTATAATGTTGGGGCTCGCCTAGTCATTTTTACATAATTAAATTATATGTTAAATTTTTTAATTAACATTATTAATCCTCATTATTCTTTAATAAATGATGTTTGATAGTTTTTTTCATTTATAGAAATAAGAAGATTGAGAGTAACTCAAATAACAAGTCGTAGTACTATTGCATATTTAATTTACTACGTGCGTATTTGAAACACCATGTGGTCCATGAGGATGAAAATTCAAATATAGCCGAATTTTACATTTTTCATTTATTATAGATCTTCATTTTTTTGTTCCGTCTCTCAAGATTATCATATTTTATTATTTCTCTATTTGAAAATTATTTTATTTTAATTGAGGAAGGAATCATGATGTTTTAGTTATAAACTGATAAACTTTATTGATTATTTTCTTTTAGTGAGGTATGCATAGTATGATAACATTATATTTTAAGAAATTGTGATTATTTTTTTTATTGTTTGAAAGTTAAGATGTTAGAGTTGATTTGCATATTATAATAACTTTTGTATCATTTGATTATTTTTACTTGTAAAATCATGTTAAAAGTTTTTTTATGAATTTCTTTAAGCATGTTTTTTTGTCATTATATTATTTTATTACATTATAAATTAAAATTTTAAAAATTCATGGGGCTTATGTCACATGCATCGAGGGTTATGCCTTGCCTCACGCCCCTCAGAGGTGTATTCGGGATTTCGGCAAGATGGGTGCACGATTACAAAAAAAATGCATCTTAAATATAAATTTGATCGATTTGACTTCTTGGTTCTTAATAAGAACCATTAAATTTTAAAAATTATAGGTCCAAAATATATAATACTACTAGTTTAAATTTTATAACACACATTTCATTTAATTGTATAAAAAAAATTAGGAATTTTTAATGTAACACACTTAAAAATTTTGAAAACTTGAAGGAGAAAAACAAAAGAAAAATTAGTTGAAACACTAAAAGTGTAGCTGATAACCACTTAGAGAGGTGTTACTCAAAAAGATGAGATAGATAAAAGATTAAATTTTTTATCCTCACTTACAGAGGTGCACCCAATCATCATTGTATTATTATATGATACTTTGAATGTGGGTTCACACAGTTATATTTAAATATTTTAAAAAAAATATAACACTACTATATATGATCTAGAGAGGGGAGCATGGGTTCACGTGAACCCACAATACTCCCTCTAGATACGCCCCTACCTTTTAAAACACCGGAGACGAGAAACACTTAATCTTAGGGATGTACTACCTCATTTATTTTTATTAAGATTAAGATTTTTGAATCTCAATGCACATTTGATTGATTAAGATGTATTTTTTTAGATTTGAACATTGAGTGATTAAGAATGTTTATTATTTTTATTTTTTTCAACATAAATGTGCGTAATTTATTTATTTGTATACATAACAAATATACAATTCAAATAAAAAATAATTAAGTATTTTAAAAGATAAATTTAATAAAATAAAATTATTATGTAATAAAAAAGATAAAACATTCATGCCTAGTAATGATGGAAAGTTGTAGTGGTGGTAGTAGTAACAGTTAGTGTTCATGGCTAGTAATGGTGGTGGTGGTGATAGGAGTGATGGTGAAGATAGTTGATGTTATGGTTTCTGACGTGATGGTGGCGTTGGTAGTTGTGGTGGTTATAATGGTGAAGTTGATTGATTTTAGTAGTTTGTGGTCTTGGTAATGGTTGATGATATGTTAGTGGTAGTTAGTGGCAATGATGATTGTGATAATGGAGGTGGATATATAATTATAATGATAGAGGTAATTGGTATGGTAGTTAGTGATAATAATGGTTGACAATAGTGATGGTTGCTCATGGTGAATATGATGACAAAGATGGTTAGTGGTTAGTGATTAGAAACAATGATGATAGTTATGATGACATATGTGATTCGTGATGACAATTATTAACTGCGGACAAAATAAAGGTAAAAATTATTCATATAAAAATATTTTTTAATAATCTTACTAATTAATATTTATTCAAACCAAATAAGTACTTAAATTTTAATGCAACTGATTGCATTTAATGACATAAGGTTTCAACTATTCAGATTCAAAGTACAAATAAATAAGGTCGTATTGTTGTTGCATTCGATAGTTATAAGGAAGAAAAGAAAACCAAAATAGAAATCTAGAATAAGAATGTATTTTAAGGATAAATTTGAAAAAAAAAATTAAATATCTTTTTGAATTTATGAAACATCAATTATTTTAAATTAATCTTTTGAGAGTCAAACACTAATTATTTTGAATGGGAGAAAATATTCAAAATTTTATATACCATACTTAATTTATATATAAAATATAATTTTTGGATGAAAACATGACTTTTTGCCAACTATAAACTCCGTACCCAAGAGTTGGTTACTATATAGTTTTACTTTTGACAAATTAAAGCCTCCTATTCTATTTGTAGGTGTGCTCGAAAGGACCTCATTGTGTATTTTTTTCACGTAAAACCAAACTTTGACCTTTTATATATATTTTTAAAAATCATTTATAGTTTTTTTGAAAATTTTCTGAAATAGTGCAAAACAAATATACTTATATTCTTCGTCATAACCTTATTACAAAAACTAGTTTTTGTTGAATGTGCGTGTCTCATATAATTTTTGTATAGATTTTTAAAAATAATTAATATTTCATGAAAATATGTACGTAATGAGTAGTACATAATTTCAAGTGATAACTTAGGGATTAGACTTAAGTATCACTTGTAGGGATGAAATGATCTTGTTCAGGATTGAAGGTGTGTTGTTGGATCCTTAATCCCCGTTAGGTTATGTTGTCACAGTGGTGGAGCCAGAAATTTTATGAAGAGGGTCCAAAAATTAAACAACGAAAGCTCTTTTTAAAAAGGGGAAAAAAATTATTGCAAGTGAGATTTGAACACGCAAGCATTGACTCATTAAAGATGTCTAAACACACATTCAAGACATCTCAATCCACTAGGCTATAACAACCTATTATATCAAGGGTGTCCAAAATATGTTATTTAATCACTTCGTTTATCATTTTACTTATATATGCGGTATTTTTTTCCGACGAAGGGTGTACACCCTCACATACATGTGCCTACACCCCTGGTTGTTGATCATCTATATCTATATTTATTATTTATCTATATATACCTTAAAAATATGAACTCTCTGACTTGAATATTAAATTACTATAATATCTTCGATTTAAAGCACCGATCTATATCTATCTGAATAGCATACGTTCTCTTGAACGGTTGTGACTTTTTCGATGAGTTTTGACATTTTTGAATGATTGTGACTTTTTAAAAGAGTCGTGACTTTTTTGACGAGTTATGACTTTTTTCAAAGAGTTGTGACTTTTTCAAAGGGTTACAAATTTTCTAAAAGGATCCTGACTTTTCGGATAAGGCACAATAAGCACTTGTTTATACTACCCTTTGTTGGTTATAAATAGAGGAGTTTCGTCTCATTTTTCAACAATAAAAATTTCTTGATCTTCTACTCTTCTTGCACTTTAAAAGTTCTTATGTGATTTACCGTCATTTAGTGAGTTTGAATTTCAGTAAATTTGAGGTACCACTATTCTATTGAAGTATATCGTTCTATCTTGTGAGGATATATTTCATAACCTTAGATATTTGAGGAAAATAAATTTCTTAAAAGCACGCTGTGTATTTATCGTCGTTAAGTCAGTTCGAGATTCAAAAAAAAATTATTGATATTTTATCTCATATAAAAACATTATAGGAAACTTTACTTGCATATCATTCTTATCAACCTAATTACCCTTCTATTAATTAGAAAAAAAGAATTTGTTGTGATTCCAATCCGAAGCAAACCACTGGTCCATTCCTCAACTAACATGGAACTCTAACCTACTTTAACATCCACCCCATCCTACCCCACCTTCTTCATGTTCATGCCCAACTAGAACATAAACCAAGAATTCAAATGAGGATGCATGGACCTATCTCTTAATACTAGGGCGGCATATCGGTCGGTTCAGTTTAGTTTTGAGATTAATTGGTTTTACTTATCGGTTATTGATTTGTAATCATGCTAAACCGTTATGGAACCATATCAATTTATCAGTTATTAGTTTATCGGTTAATAATCGTTATCGGGTTAACCGTTAATGTAATAACCCGATCGGTCATTTTTGGAATGTTTCATGAATTGATCGTTTTGCCCATCCCGATATCGACCCCGAGTCCTTTTGATTGAGTTTTGAAAATTGGTTTCAAACTTTGAATTAAAAGTTGAGAATCTTATAAGTTTTGAGTTTGAAAGACTTATATTGTTAAAAAGTGGTTTTCGGTGCATTTTGGAGTTTCGAGTGTCGAAATAGAATTTCATCGATTCCATCAATCCCGAAATGTGAAATTTGATTCGTGAGAGTTGTCGGTTTCTTATTCAGAGTCTTTTTGAGGATTTGAGGTCCTAAGTTGTGAAAGTGCAGAAATTTAGCCTTTGGGTTGACTTTGGTCAATATTTGGGGTTCGAATGATCGGATTGGAATTCAAAGAGTTCTGTTGGTTTGGGTGATGATTTTTGGCCTAGGTGAGGTCTTGGTTGATTTTTAAGAAGTTCCGAGCTTGTTTTAGCCTTTTTAGGCGTTGAGTTAGTTTCTTGTGGTTTTTACGGATGTCGGGTCAATGAGACCTCAGATTCATATTTTGACAGTTTCATTGAGTCCGAAACGTCGAGTATAATTGATTTACATATGTGGTTTGTGCTTACGGGGTTCCGAACGAATCCTGATGGTCCTTCTGATGTTTTGATTCTTGGTTGTGTTTACTGGTGCTGCAGGCCTTGCTTTTGCGAAGGGCCAGTCGCTTGAGCGACCTTTGCTTAAGCGAAGAAGGCTTTGCTTTTGCAAGATTCGAGCTCTTTGTGGGGTTCGATTTTGCGAACCCTTGACCGCTTTTGCAACTTCTGAGAGGGTTTTTGTCTGTCATTTTCGGAATTTAAGCCTCATTTTTTATTTTTGAGCTTGGGGAACCCTTGGTGACGATTTTGGAAAGGTTTTCTTATGCAAATCATTTGGGTATCATGACCCTAAACCTTCATTTTCTCTTGGTTATGAATTATAATATCAAAATTTGGAATTTTGATTGGTAAATAACAAGGTTTTTCAAGAACTTAAGTTCTTAACTAAAATAATTAGTAGCTTGTTCATATACCATCTTCGGTGCCTTTTTATCCCAACAGTAATTCTTGTTGTATTTTTTTTCAATAGTAATTAATGATACATTAGGTACCTTATTATATAGGGGTACTGCTAAGAATAACTAATTACCTACACTATTAAGAAGTTACTATAACTAAGTAATCCTGAAGCTAGTTATAACTAACTTAGTAGGAGTAATTACATAACTGCTCTTAGGCTATCTTAATCCTTTACTCTCAACAAGGACATACAGTATCATGGCCCTCTTAGGGTTATAATATAATTGAATATTGAAACTTGAAAGCACTCGTTGGAAGCTAACAAGACTAATATCAAATATATGTGTAGGCAGAGGCGGATCCACCCCTATAGATGGAGTGTACGTGCACCTGTTAATTAACTTTAAAAAAAAAACATGCAAATATATGTATATTTATCTTGAGAAACTGACAGAAATTAAGATATAATTAATAGTCCACCCATGAGAAGCATTGGAGTTTCATTGTGTTGCTAGTACAAGCTAGAGGAATCAGCCACGAGACCTAGGTTCAAATCCAGCTATAGTGCTATTTCATTGTTTTTATTTTAAATTTATTTTAGAGCTCATATTTGAACTAAGGTAATATGCAAATCAATTCATAAATTTTTTTGCCAAATAAGAGCCACATGCTAACACACAAAAAGATATATAATATGGGAGAATAATGTGCTAAACGAAATGAAGTTTCTTTTCTTAGTATATTTAAATCGTGTGATTTTTAAAAGATGCATCAAAAAGTAAAGAGATATATCTTCATATATACTTTGAATCAAATTAAATAAATTGTAATAGACGAAGTAACCAACCGGAAATTAAAGATGTATTGACAAAAGAAGGGAAAAAACAGTTGAATAATGACACAAGAAGAACTCAAACCATGCATTTGCTTGGAAATAACCCTTCATGAATGCTACCAATTGATCATTGTAAGGACTTTTAAATTCTAAAATAAATAGATATAAATAATAAATAAAAAGAGACACGAGTTTTATGATTAATATTAGTTCTCCAAAAGCTACATAAAAATACGTGGGGACAATCAAATGGAGAATGAATATTTTTACTGGCACCATTACTCAAAGTAACAAATTAAAAATCTAAATATCAAATGATATACTTCAGAAACAAAGATAAAGTTTTTCTACAAATTGCATAACCTCATTAAAATATAACCAGGTATGTCTCCAAATTGAACATGAATAAAACAACTCATGAGCTTTCCAAGAAAAAATTAAAATCAATAGTAACAAAATTCACCACTAGGGCAACAAACAGTTGCTGCTGAGTTATTTTTGTATCTATAAATAACATTGCTAGTAACTTCTTTCATGTCATTAACTCGAACTTGCACAAGGTATCCTGTTGTAAGACGCGTTGTCTAATGGTTTGGTTACTCATGAGTCTGGACCAGAAAATATGCTGGCTCAACTTTTGCTACATACCCAAATTTGGATGCGTTATACTTATTATGCACCCCTATTAGTGCCCCTGTTTTTGCCTTCTCGTGATAGCTCACTATCAATTTCGCGCATTCCCTAAAGAATTAAAAAGAAGCTAAATCAGAACAATCTTAGAGGGGTGAAAATGAGAATTACAATGTAGGAAAACGAAGTAATTAGTGTACTCTACTCACATAAGTGAATCTTCTGAATAACCTGTATGCCATTCACAGGTTCTACTCCATTCCTTGACGCCATAAAGCGTGCACTGAGCTGTATAGATTGTCGCAGCAGCCATAAATGATGGTGGATTCTTAAGCATTTCATATTCCACGAGACAAAGCTCGATTAAGAAGAAAGACAATTCCTCTAGCTGGTATATAATTACAACAAAGAGTATAACTAAATTAGTTTACAAAGGCCATGGACTCATACAATTTTTGAATGCAGGGAGTTGCTCCAGAGGCTAGGGAATCCACGGATCACCCATAGTCTCAGGGACCAAAAACAGGTGGCCAATAAGCTAGCTAAGGAAGCAGTAAAATATAAATTATGTGGAATGGACAGATCCACCTTTGTTTGTCACGAAGACTATCGATGCAGACAAGGAAGAAGCAACTTTTGTGCGCTAGGCATGAAATTACCGGATAGTTTAACTAGTTGTTCTGTAATGCTTCAGGCCACCAGTCTTGTACAGATGCGTATTATATAATATGAATAAATAAACTCCTTTTTAACCAAAATAAAATAAAATACAAGTAACTATTTTTAGTGCATGCCCTAACCTTGTTATCAGCTTGAGCAGCCTTGAGAAATCTTCTCATAAAAACATATGGAGTTGGAAAGGACATAGTGTACTGCAATGTGTTGAGCATCAATGTCTCCTGCAGTAAAATTAATTAGGAATAGATTTAAATATCAAAATAACTGAGATAATTGCGATGATTTGTACCATTTCAAGAACGTCTTTTCTTGTGTAGGTTTCATACGAAATAATCACCAATTCATGCACAAGAGGGGGCAAAATTTCCTCGTATTTGCCTGCAATTAGAAAGGCAACCAGACCAACAAGCTGCAGTTTGTTTTTGGCAACAACTTGTTTCTCCAAAAATCTGTCTAACAAATTAACAGTAAGGAATAATGTCTCTTCCTTGAGCTCAAACTTGTCATGTACCTGTTGAATAATTATAACATCATAATGGAATGTATACCTTAATTAATTCTGATTATTTCCAAATATTCAATTTAATTACCTCAATGATCCAGTCTATTAGTACACCTCTCATATTGTCATTGATCTCAGACTGTTGTTCCATATAGTTTGGTGAAACACAGCTATAACCCTGAAATACAATAGCCAATATTACTTGTAATTACTTGACTTGGTACAGAGTTAATTAAGATACTAAATCATGTGTGGTCATAAATTAAAGATACGTAGAATGTCATTTACTCTTATGATTTTAAATATGTCAGATCTTATGTGTATGTGTTATGTTAATTAAGGAAAGGAAGCAATTGATGTTTAAAGCTTTACCTAAACATAAGGTAGATAATTTAAGAAGACAAGATAAATTTAGTCTTACAATCCATTAATGGCTACCGAATAATTGAGATAGGAAGTGAAAGAATATTTGTTGTAGTCTTGTTATAATAAAAAGGGAGTCGATTTTTCATATAACAACCTTAGAAATTTTACTTGAGGGCACACGGCCCATCATCCACCAAGCTTCTAACTAACCTTGCACCACTAACCCTCAAGAATTTCTCGATTTTAAAAAAAAAAGGAATATTTTTTCATTTGAAATTCAATTAACAATCAAATGATTGAACAAAGACAATATACATGATAAGTTTAACCTACATCATTACATATGAAATTTACCTCAACAAAGCTGTAAAAAAATTTAGAAGAAGTTTTGCGCACTAACAGTATATATGTGTTTATAATACTATCAAATTAAGTTAATCAACAACAACATATAATAAACATTATTTACGCTATATATATAACTTAAATCCTTCTAACGAAACTGGACTAACCTCCATTTTCCTGTAGTAGGCATACAAATCTCCCACATATTCAACTCCAGCAAGCGGGTTGTTTGCATCATCGTTGTCAATATCGATTAACGCCTCCTCAAACACATCCTCCATTTCAACCTCCTGCTCATGAATTTGTAATCGCCGCGTATGTATATAACATCAACACAAATTAATACCACTAGAAAGTAAAAATAAAAATAAATTTTCTTACAATTTGTGTGACCTTGTCATTTGAGAATGTTTCAGGTTGTTCCAAACACATAGGAATTGGTTGAGCTTCAGTTATGTCATGCTCTTCCCATATGGTAAAAATTTCAATTGCTGGTTTTGGTTTCTTGTTTTCCTGTTCAAAATCATTTGAGTACCCTTAAAAAGAAAATTTAAAAATCAACTTTTATGTTTTAACTTTCCACGTGACATGACATGAGATCGAAATTTTATACCTCATGGTAATGTTGGTGTAAGGTACGTAGCACCAAATTTCCTTCATGTAGAAAGTTATACTTTATGTATCAGCTAACTAACCAAAAATATAATTAAGTAATAGTGACATTGACATTACTAAAATCTATATACAAAATTCAAAAAAAAATATTAAAATTTAACGTTTATGGTCTAACCTCTCATTTGTTCTGAAATCAAGAAAAAGAAAACCTCAAATAAATTAGATAAAATGAAAATTCATCAAAAATATAATAATTTAAAGATTGAAACAAGAATTACTCTGATAATCCGCGCTTATTAACAACACAAGGATATCGATGAGCTCCGACTAAATTCTGATTAATCACGCTAAGTGCTCTTCTAGTTTGTTTCCTCTCCCCTCCAATCTTGACAATTTGTGCGTTACCACCTTTCATTCATATAAAAAAACATCTTTAATTAAACTAACATTTTGTATACCCAAAATTAAATTAAAAAAAGTGAACAAAGTCAATCCAAATAGTTACCTTGCACATTTGTGATTTTATTCTGGTCCATTTTTTTTTTTTGTTGTTGAATAAAAGAACAAATGAAAAGATGAGAAGGGAGAAAATAATGTTTATTGTATATTATGTCTTGGTGAAACATAGTTAGATGTGATATCGCTTTATATATTACAAAAAAAAATATGACCGTTGTGACAAATTAATCCAAACATGGTAGACTGCTAAATTACTTTCTATAATTTCTTGATTTAATTGGATTTGAGTCATATATATTCTATATTATGAGATTGTAACTTAATTAACTTGTCATATTTGCTATATATAGGCAATTAAATGTATAGTTGACCGCTAGTCGCTACATAATCTAGTTCTAATTACACAAAAGCCTTCAAGTAATAGCCGTTGGAAAAATATATCAAAATTATAAATTAAAAAAAAATAAAAAATCATCCTACGATGAAACATAATATTATTAATTATTTTTACCATATATTATACAACAATGTCGTATTGATGTCTTCTTAACGAAAATAAAGATGAGGCCTTTAATTAATTACCAGGGTGACAACTAAGGTATTTTGAAGAAATAGTCTTAGAGGTTGTAAAGATTAATATCGTATATCTAAACAAAATAATGAAATTCTTTAATTTCAAGGTTTATACTTTTTAAAGGATCATTTGATGCAAAATCAAGATATTCCATTTCCAAAATATGAAATATAATTTAATTTCAAATTTTAGATCGAAATATTCACCTAAATCTCTTGAATCATAACGCGACTCTATGCGTTCTTGCCCACTTTTGATTTGAGCTTAATGCTTATATATGGTGGTAGGCTTCAAAATGTTTTAGTACAAGTGCTAAATTTAGAGCATGACAAAACAGTATGTCCTTTTTCCCTATATTTCAATCATTTATGGGTATTGTTATCAATTCACTTGTTTAGTTGTTATTGTATACTATTTCCTTCGTTCAGTTTAGGTATCATGCTTATTAAAAATAATATATATTACATACTTTCCTTAATTGTTCTTTTATGATCTTCTTGCTTTAAATGAAAAGCTTGCTTCAAAATGACTAAAGATTGAATGGATGTTGACACACATTAGGTACGATCTCACTTAGACTGTCTCGAATAGTATTAAATCAAATACTATTTTAAAAAAATCTATATATTATTATGTGAGTTATAATTAGAAAAAAATTTAGTAGACTAAGATATTATATATGCATAGTGACAACCTAATAAAATTCATATTGACAAAGTATATAATAGTATATAATAGTACTAACTTTTTTTTCATAATACTAATAGTGGAGATGTAATAAGAAAAATAATTTGATAATTATGGTACATTGTATTGTAGGTTCTGTTGCTTACTTTTTTTTTTTTTTTCCATTTTTGTTTTTTCCATAGATTTCAACTTCAAAAACAACAAATAATCAAATTTTACTGTTATAGACAGTTCTAAAGAAAATTATACTATATTATAACACAAGTTTTGGAACTAACAACATTATTTTCTTTTGAAATGTTTTTATGATCGCCGAATTTTTATTGTTGCATAATATTTGTAGGTTGTGTGACAATGAAAAAATAGCTCTATTATTCTCATATAACTTTTGTTTTGTTTGATAAAATGTATGTTAATTTTATTATCATCTTTATCTTTTAAAAATAATACTAACTCCTTATTTTACTCATGAAAGGTTCAATTAAACTACAAATATCTCTCACATCAAAATATATTTTCATCTCACAATCCTATCTTTCATATCAGGCCATGGAAAGGGAGGCAAGAGATTAGGAAAGGATAGTGCAAACGACGTCGTTAAGGGTTAGAGGGTTGAGAAGAGGTGAAGTGAAACGTTTAATTTACAAAGAGATTAGAGAAATTTTCATGATAATCTTGGATGTTGTGATTTATATCAAGCATGCAAGAAGAAATATTATTTTTTAATGCTTTAAAGTGATGACTGACAATACTTTTTATGAATTTGACAGTTAAGTAGTATTATGCTTTATAAGAATTGCAAATATATTTTTACAGAATTTGATTGTCATTTTTAAAATTTTAGATCATTTCTTCTTCTAAAAGTTTATATCAGATACAATAGAAAATGTAAGGTGACACTCTTTTTAAAAAATATTAATACTTAATTATTTATTTTAATTAATTTTTTAAAACTTTTTTTCTTATAAATGATTGCTGCCTCAATTTTTATGTTATTTTTCAGTATTTTTTTTAATTTTAAAATACTGAAATATTTAACATATAATTTAAAAAATATCATATTTTACACCTATCATCACCATTTCAGGAAAACAAAGATTAAATTATAAATAAGGAGAGAGAAAGATATTATTTCAATATCCTATAATCACATTCAATACATTAACAATTATCCACTCATTATTGTTGGTTTTCCTCTTATTTTTTTTCATTATTATCTAAATAAATATTCATATTTTTAAATTTGTTATCCTTTATTGTAGAATGGTGGCAGAGTTCTTTGCAGGAAACATCCTCCCAAAGTCTATTACTCATACTAATCTAGTACTCATCCCGAAAAAAGACAATGTGCAGTATTTTTCAGACCTGAGGCCTATTAACTTGAATAACTTTGTTAATAAGATTTTATCAAGAATTGTGCATGATAGAATGGAGAATATTCTTTCCAAATTGATTTCTCCTAATCAGTCTGGTTATGTCAAAGGGAGAAATATCATTAAGAATGTGCTCTTAACACAGGAATTGGTTGATGATATAGGGAAAAGAGGAAAACCTTCTAATGTAATCTTGAAGCTGGATATGACTAAGGCCTATGACAGAGCATCTTGGTTTTTTTTAATGAAGGTTCTTAGAAAGATGGGTTTCTCTAATGGGGTAGTAGATGTGATTTGGAGATTAATATCTAATAATTACTACTCTATTTTGTTACATGGCCAATCTGTTGGTTTTTTTCATTCTACTAGGGGGGTTAAACAAGGGGATCTCCTTTCCCCTGCTTTATTTGTCTTATCTGCTGAAGTTCTAACTAGAGCTCTTAATCATCTTTTTGAAGATGATGCCTTTGTGGGTTATGGTATGCCTAAGTGGAGCTCAAACCTCAATCACTTAGCATATGCAGATGACACTATCATTTTTGCCTCATCTAATAAGCACTCTATTGAAAAGATTATGATGATTTTGCAGGAGTATGAGCAGGAATCAGGGCAAAAGGTGAATAAGGATAAAAGTCTCTTCTATATGCATCAAAATTCTCCTATAGAGGTTGTGCGACAGATGGAATTGGATACAGAAATGGCCAAAGGATCGTTTCCTCTTAAGTACCTAGGATTTCCCATTACACATTCAAAGAAAAAGAAGGAGCATTATGATGATTTGTTGGACAGAGTAAGGAGTAAACTTCAAGCATGGAAGGGTAGGCTTTTATCATATGGAGGAAAAGAAGTTTTACTAAAAAATGTTCTACAGAGCATCCCAATTTATGTTCTTTCAGCTATTGTTCCTCCCCAAAAGTGTTTTTAAAGAATTACAAAGAATTTTTCTTCCAAAGAAAAGCAAACATTGGTCTGTATGAAATAAGGTTTGTTTGCCAAAGGATAAAAGGGGTTTAGGGTTCAGATCCTTAAAAGATGTTTCTCAAGCAATGTACGCTATGTTGTGGTAGAGGTTCAGGACACAAACTAATTTGTGGTCTAACTATTTATGAAATAAATACGGCAAGAAACATATTCCTACATTGGTACGATGGAGAGGTGGATCTCAAGTGTGGAAAGCAATGCTGAAGAACAGGGAAAAATTGAATTTTTTTTGTGGTGGGAACCAAGAAGTGGAACCTCAACAGTTTGGTTTGATAACTGGACCAATTCTAGTCCTATTTTTCTTCATTCAACAGAGGTACAATCTTGCTACCCTATAAATGATGTTGGTGATTTCTTTAAAGAGGATGGTTGGGATTATGGTGCAATGCAAGATGTAATTCCAGAACATGTCATTGAACATGTTCGAGTTACTATGGGATTTGCTCAATTTGAGAATGTAATGGACAAACCATGGTTGACTAAAAATAGTACTGAAAAATTCACTACTAAGAGTGCTTGGGAAATTTTGAGGCAAAGAGCGGATGTAAATGAAGATTTATAGTCAATATGGAGTAAAAGATTACCCTTCAAATTCTCTTTTCTTTCTTGGAGAATCTGGTTGGGTAAAGTTCCTATATCAACTCTTTTGCATTTGTGGAATCCTAATATCTCTGAGGATTGTGGATGTTGTGCTAATCCAGATAGAGAAACAATAGAACATTTATTTCTCAAAGGAGAGGTGGCAGATAGAGTGTGGACTCACTACTGTAGGGTAGCAGGTATTATTGATCAAAGACTTAACTTGAAGCAAAGTGTGAGAATGTGGAGATATTGAAGGTAATAGTAAGCTACAAAAAGTTTTCAAGGTACTTCATATCATCCTACTCTGATTTTTGTGGAAAAGAAGAAATACAATCCTACATGGTGGCTCATACCATGAAAGGAAGGTGTACTGGGAAGTCAATGACACTATTTTAAAGTTTGTTAAGGTCAGATTCAATTTAAATATATACAGGGGAGAAGATGGATATATATTATTGATGCTTTGCAGAACAATAGAACTACCTCTGTAACCAGAATTGTAAAATAGGTTCCCTCTCTCAATTCTTGGTTTAAAGGTAACATTGATGGTGCCTCAAGAGGAAACCTGGACCTAGTTCTTTTGCCTTTTGTATTAGAAATGGGGAAGGAGACTTGGTAGTCGCAAAAGGCTCAAGAATTAAGGACACTACAAGCCTTAAAGCAGAAGCTATAGCAATAAGAGAGTCCTTACTCTACTGTAAAGACAATGCTATCCAACATATCATTATAGAATCAAATTCTTGAATTATGGTGCAAATTCTTCAGGGAACTGGGAGGTACCATGGAGTGTGACAATGGAGGTCAACTCCATAAGAGCACTAAAGTGTAATATATCAGTAAGAGTAATACATTTCTTTAGGGAAGGTAATACTCTCGCTTATTTTTTTGCTAACCTAATTTTTGATTTTGCAGGTGATTTTCAATTTAATTACTTTGGTGAAATTCCAACAACAGGAAGAAGGATACTAAATTTAGATAAAGCAGGAACACCACACATCAAAAGATACAATCAAGACTCATGATATCAGAATTCAAGGAACATACAACAATACTTTTGTAACGGGATATGCAATACGGTACTAGTAAGGTAACTTACTATAGATGTTGAAAGTTCCTGTTTATGGGCATCTACATCCGGTAGTTGGTGATCTCAGTGTTTCTGTTAGTAAATCCTGCAACAAAATCAAATAGTTATCAAACACTCTCCCTTTTAAACGATTTGATCGATTGGTGGTATTAGCTTAAAAAGCTCACTCCATTGACTTAAAATTTGATAAAAGAGGAATACAGAGTGGAAACCATTGGACTTACTGAAAAATGTTGTAGATGGTTTGAATCGAGACGTAGAACATTGGCCATGTTTACAAAGTTTGCTTCACAGACAACATTGAAAATATGATGCAAAGAAGTTATTTTGTGTACTGGGTTCCGTTGTAACATTAGAGTAAAGAGTTACAATAAAGGAAAAGGTGATACCTATTGTTCGAAGTGATTTCATTGGATGCAAACACCTACACTCGGTGAGACCTTGGGGTGTTAATGGTACGAGTAACCAATTCTGATATGTAGCTCTAACTATTAAGACTTGGAAACTTGTTGGCATCATAAGGTCAGTTTGTATTGTTTCTAAATCGATTCTTTTGATCTGATGGTGGTATTAGCTTCTTAGATTCTCATTCCATCGATCTAAAGAAAAGAGGAAGAACAATTAAACACTTAGCTTAGAGATGGAGCTTTGAGCTGATAGTTGAGGATGAGCATCGATGCGGAGGAGGATTTTACAAAAGTAGAGCAAATCTATGGTTATTTCGTTTGCAGAAGATGAATGGGTGGAGCTTTCTACCTACTTTCCTAATTATGCAGATGCTCTGTCTCTTTGCCTATATTTTTTGTTTTGCTTAAAATATTTTTTGGGCCAGGTCACTTTTGGGTCTGGTCTGTTGTACCTAGAATTGATTTTATTTTAATAAAGGGCATAATGCCCAGTTTAATTTATTATTTTAAAAAAATCCTTTATTGTAGTATTTGTTTTATATTTGATTAATTATTTTTTCCTTCTTTTTTTCTTTTCCTTCCTCTATCCTACTTAACAATAAATTTTTATAGCAAGAAAAACATATCTTCCTTAGGATCTTAATCACAAGAAAATAGATGAAAAGAGAAATATAAAATCAATGTACAATATATTGTTATTATTATAATTCTTTTACTATTTTTAAAAAAAAAATATAAGAACAAAACAAATCTTTAAATAAAACATAAATGGTTCTTCCTACCGTAAAGAATATCATTAAAAAGGCCATATAATATTTAATATATCTTCAATATTTTTTTTAATCTATTAATAGTAGAGTTTGAACCTTGATAGTAATTAGTATATTATTGAGAAAGTTATAATGATTAATTTCCGTCAAACGAAGGTACCAACAACATGCATATATCTTCCAAACTTAAGAAATTACATGAAAAGAACACAATGCACATATCTTCATTAGGACCTTAATCATAATTAGAAAATAGATGAATAATAATAATGAATCAACGCACAATATTTGAGCTCTTGTCAACACTCCCTCTGACTAACTGATCAACATCCAAGAGCCTTTTTATTGAGTAATGCTTTAGTACAATAATAATACAAGGAAAATACGATTTTAAATATGAAATAAAAAAGATAATCTTGAGTACAAGTTTCATGAAATAAACAATTATGAACTTATACGGACAAAATAGAGAAATCTTTAAAGAAAACATAAATAATTTTATGTATAATAGTATTGTTAAACCTTGACTAATAGTTAGTATTATTTCACACAAAGTTATAATAACTAATTTGCATCTAAATAAAAATACAGACTTACAATAATAAAAAATTATAGTTAAACACAAAGTTACAATAACTAATTTGCATCTAAACAAATTACAGACTTTCAATAATAAAAAAAATAAAAAAACTCAAACTAAAAAAGTTACATGGAGAAAGCATAAACACATAGATCTTCCTTAGGACCTTATATTAAGAAAATAAATAAAAATCAGAAATGAATCAACAATCAAGAGTCTTCTTTATCGTGTCAAGTTAAAGCTAATATCTCATATGGTCACTCAACTATGACTCTTCTCTCAGAAAGTCACTCAACTTTTAATTTTAATTCAAAAGTCACTCAACTATGCACTATTCTCTAAAGTCACTCAATTTTGAATTTTAATTCAAAAGTCACTCAACTATCCACTTTTTTCTCAGAAAGTCACTCAATCTATTTAATTGTTTCTTTAATTAAAATTTGTTGATATTAATTGTTTATATAACAAACCAAAATTTTAAAAAATAAAAAATATCATTTAAACCATTTAATGACCCGCTCCACTTGATCCGACCCGCTAAAAATATAATATTGACCCATTTTATGAATCTTTCTCCTCCTCCTGTGCATTTTTTTTTTTTTGGTTGGTTCCCCATTAACTAAATATAAATTCATTAACTAAAAGAGGAAGAAGAAACATCAATGGAGAACCAGAAAAAAAATGCACAGGAGGAGGAGAAAGAGTCATAAAATGGGTCAATATTATATTTTTAGCGGGTCGGGTCAAGTGGAGCGGGTCATTAAATGGTTTAAATGGTATTTTTTATTTTTTAAAATTTTGGTTTGTTATATAAACAATTAATATCAGCAAATTTTAATTAAAAAAGCAATTAAATAGATTGAGTGACAATCTGAGAGAAGAGTGGATAGTTGAGTGACTTTTGAGTTAAAATTCAAAGTTGAGTGACTTTTTGAGAGAAAAGTGCATAGTTAAGTGATTTTTGAGTTAAAATTGAAAGTAAAGTGACTTTCTGAGAGAAGAGTGCATAGTTGAGTGACCATATGAGATATTAACTCCATAAATTTGATAATAGAATAATGCTACAAAGAACAATGAAATATAAAAAATAATCTTGAATTGGGATTTCATGAAACAAAAAACTTGTGAATTTATATTGACAAAAATAAAAGAATATCATAAAGTATCTTAAATTTAATAATTTAATAGTCGGAGATTATGAATATGAAAAATCAAAAGTCATGAAATTAATGAAACTATTAAGAGTAGAAGTTAAATAAATATAAGTTATGGAGATGAAACTTTCAAAATAAATAAAATAGAAAAAATACAAATAAAGAAGATAACATAAATACCTTATATTATATAGATATATAAATTTCTTGAATTGAATAAATAAATAAAAACAAGTAAAAAAGAACAAAGAAAGGAAAAGTAGTGATTTATTAAGGAAATGTTATAAACATCGTTAATAATGAGATTTAAGAGAAAATGGTTTAAAAAATGTAAAAAAAAAATACCTTTTATATTATATCTTGAATTGAATAAATTTAAAAAACAAGTAAAAAAGAATAAAGAAAGGAAAAAAAAGTGATTTAAGGAAATGATAAATATCATTAATGGTGAGATTTAGGGAAGAAAATAGTAAAAGAAGAAATTGAGAAATATTATAGGAAAAGAGAATAATAGTATTAATGATAAAATAAATTAAATATGGCTATTAATGAAGAATGAATTAAATATTTCTATCTTTAATATTTAGATGAATTTTTTGTATTTTAAAATTAGAAAAATGGCCAAAAAAACCACAAAAAAAGATAAATAGAATTGAAGCTCATAGAGAGCGCGACGTCACCGTTTTCTCATTCAGCTTTATTATTATATATAGATTCGTACTTAAAATTTACTATGTGTATGACATTAATGATTATTATCATTAATATTTTAATATTTGATTTTATGTACATGCCAAATTGTCAAGATGAACCACGTCAAATCAAAGATAAAAATCCACTTGTGGTTTGATTTAGTTGATTTGACGTTGAAAAAAAATTAGATCACTTTTGATTTAGTTTGATATTCAAAAAGAAAAGTTAAATTGAGCCCGAATCAAACATACATAATATATATAAATAATTTTTTTTATACATAGTTTTTTAAATTATAATCTTCTTTGTTAATATATTTTAAATTAGTTTATACTTTCTAATGTTTAGATATATTATTTGATTTGGGCTTGTAAACATTTATAAATATTTTATTTTGTATTCAAATCGAAAGTCACAGCTACATTAGGTCGAAAGTTAACAATCTACTTTGTATAGCCTTGAATCTTATCATATTGAATTTTGATATTTCAATAAAAATATTTTGTACTCATGTGAAACTACCGTTCAATTTGAAGATTCATATTTAGTTAACATTTATAAGTTCTAAACTATCACCTAGGTAAAAGTGAAAATATATTTGATCTCTTTTTTAATTATTGTGTAATTTAAAGAAAATCGAAAGAACTAATTGAAATTGAAATTGAAAAAATCAACTTTATCTTAGTTTATTTTGGTTTATAAATTCAATAAATCGACATCTTAGGTTTTAATTATTTTTAATGAAAAACCAAATCAATCCAACCTATGGACCCCATATTTGTGTGTGATCATTAGTATGTTATATAAGAGTAATTTCACAAAGAGTATATTGTTATAATGAATTTTATTGTTGTTATAGGTAGAATGTTATTATACAAAAGTAAATATTACATAAACAAAATCACTTTTTTGAAGAAAATCAGATCGTTATAAAAAAAAAAAATCATTATAACAAATAATCGTTATAAAGAACGTTTTTAATTGAATAATAAATAAAGATAAATTTTAAAAGTAAGCTAAAGTAAATAAATCATATATCATATATATATAAAAGAGAACACTGAGCCCGCATACGTGGCGCCACCACAAACTTGTATTCCCTTTTAATTTATTTATTTCCAAAACTAGCTAGCCTTTCCTTTCATGAAAAGTTGTGGCTTTTATGAAAAGTTGCGATTTTTATGAAAAATTGTGACTTTCATGAAATGTTGCGACTTCAATGAAAAGTTGCGATTTTTATGAAAAGTTGTGACTTTTATGAAAGGTTTTGACCTTTTCGAAGGGTTGCAACTTTTCCAAATAGATGTGATCTTTCCGATAAGGCACAACAAACATTTGTTACACTATCCTTTGTTGTCTATAAATAGAGGGATTTCCTCCCATTTTAAAACAACGAAAATTCTGAACTTCTTATTCTTCTTCTTTAACACAATTAAATATTCGTGTACTTTGCTCCTGTTGAGTTGCTCACTGACACCATTGCTTATGTTACATATCCTGATATTTTTTTTACAGTCATAAATTTATATTTGTGTTATTAAGGATAAATGATAAGATGTTATAATTTTAATTTTTCTTTACTTTATTAATGTTCGTTACTACGTAATCTTGTATGTAAAATAATATAATATTTTATTTTTAATTATGGATAGATTTTAAGTATTATTTTATAAATTTCGTGATATTAATTTAGTTTTACTAGTAAATAAATAAATATGACATGTGAAATGGACACGTGGAAGTAGTATAATGTTTTTGTTCTTACTTATATAAACAGCAAAATTAATTTCAGTTGTTCACTCTCCTTGCTCTTTCCGTCAAGTGTGAAATCCACTGAGCTAAGCTACTTCTTCAATTTCTTCTACTCTCACTCTCACCAATTCAATCCACATTTTTCATACACCTCCCTACCTTGTTGCTGAGGGGACGGAATTTCAGTATGTACGGAGGTGATACTACTAAAACGGTGAAAGACGATACCGGCAACATCGCCGGCGGTGGTGAAACGGTCACCATCAACATCCGATGTGTCAACGGCTCCAAATTATCTGTTCAAGTCAGCCTCTATTCCACCGTCGGATCATTCAAGTCCATCCTTTCCCAGCCGGCTGATATCCCTGCTGAGCAGCAGAGAGTGATCTATAATGGCCGAATCTTAAAGGATGACCAAACCCTAAAAAGCTATGGTATTAATTAATTACTTTTATCTAAATATTTTTGTAACATTTTTCTACTTTATTAGTAATGCTGAATTAATTGTGTTACTTAAATGTACTTTTTATTACTCATGTTGCTGATCGATCAATCAATCAAATGTAACTCAATTACAAACTTGTTAGTGTTTATGATATAAATGTTGTAAAAGTTGTTCTTTATTTGCTGAATTTGTTGATAAAAAAAAATTTATTAAAAGAATATTTGTATGTTTGCTAACTTGTATGTTACATAGAGGTGCATGTTAAATATCTAAAAAGTCAAGAATTTTTTTGGGCTTTAACTACTGAATGTAGGGAACTATGATAAGACAGAGACTTTGGTTTGGCTTGGGATTGTTTGCTAATGCATTAATTCTGTTCTGAGGAGTAATTTGAATTATTTGTTCATTGTGGAAAAGAATGCATTGAAAACTGTTTTAACAAGAAAAAGAAAGAATGCATATAGAAGTTGTTTCCTGAAATGGAGGGGAATCTGGTTTTGGAAAATAATTCATTGGAACTATTAGCGGGTGTTGAGAATGTCTGGACTCTGGAAACATGTGCTAAAGATGAGACACTTAGAATGTAGAAGTATCTTCTTTGACTGTAGTGAAGGAGATGTCCTGCAATTGAAGGGAGTAGTAATTTTTGAGAGCCTACATTCGACTCCTACGTACAATATTTGACGTGAGCCCATTCGCTCCATCTTTGGTAGGTAGGATTACGTTGACAAGGTATTCCTTACTTTCTCGATTTAGAAGTGCAAATTTAATCTCTGTGTGCAAATTTAACCTCTGTGTTTGTGTTCTTTCCAGAATAGATGGAAATAATCGGTAAGTTATGTGTTGATGAATTAGGACCAAATTTCAATTCTAATAGATTTAAAGTCTTGCTTATTTGTTACAATATACTCCCTAATCTGGCATGTTTTGTCTTGGGACAAGAAATAGGTAAAGGTCAATAAGTGGAAAAAAGTACTATAGAGGAATGATGCAGTGGTATTGGGGTTTCTTGGGCTTTTTTATTAGAGTATGAAGCTGTGTACCTGGATCTGCAATAGCAGGGAATCTGCATTTTTGTTGCAGTTCAGTTTCCATTTTACTAAGTACATTTGATTTAGCATGTATTCTCTTGTCTTTAACATGATGCTACTTAATGCCAATTATGTTGATCTGATTCATGATTGGTTACTTATAACCACATAACATTCTGGATTGAGCTTTGGAATCTTATACTATCAAGATGCATGGAGCTTCTATTTTATCTGCTCTCTTGTTGCATGTTATCGGGCTGTCAGAATAAGAATCTTAGCAATTTGATTTTGATTTGTGTGGCAAGCAGGTCTGGAGGCAGACCACACAGTTCATCTTGTTCGAGGTTTTGCCGCAGCTGCTTCTGCTAGTGCAACCAATGTTGTAAATCCAAATGCTAATCAGGATGCTCCCAGGGTTGCTGTTCCCACTACAAGGGGGCTGTTTGTCAGAGCCGGTGGAGCTCCACTCTTTTCTGGACTTGGAAGTAGAGGTGGTTTGTTTGGAGCTGGACTTCCAGATTTTGAGCAGGTCCAGCAACAGCTTACTCAAAACTCCAACATGATGAGAGAGATGATGAATATGCCTCTAGTTCAGAATCTAATGAATAACCCAGAAATCATCTGCAACTTGATCATGAACAATCCTCAAATGCGAGAGTTCATGAATCCTAATCCCGAGCTCGCGCACGTATTCAATGACCCTGTTATATTTCTCCAGACATTGGAGGCTGCACGTAACCCTGAACTCATGCATGAGATGATGCGTAATACTGACTGGGCAATGAGCAACATTGAATCGTCTCCTGAGGGATTTAACATGCTAAGGCACATGTATGAGAATGTCCAAGAGCCATTTCTGAATGCAACAACCATGGCTGGAGATACAAGAAATGATTCAGGGACAAACCCGTTCGTGGCTCTTTTGGGAGCCCAGGAACAAGGCAGAAACCAGTCAACTAATCCTCCAGCTACTGGTTCTGACACAACTGCTAATCCTCCTGCTCCAAACTCGAACCCACTTTCGAATTCTTGGGGATCAGCTGACAGTAAGTTTCTACCAATTTCGTGGCTCTAACTGTATTAGCTGCTAGATTTAACCTTGTTACTTCATCTCCTATCTTGTTCACCAGGGTCTTTTACATATTAAAAGAAACTTTTTATCTCTTTCCTATTTGTCGTTTTGGAGATGCTTTCATGCATCTTCACTGCTGAGGGTGCCATGAAGTCGTCATACTCATGCAATTTGTGCTTAGAACTTGAACATTTGAACACCTGTTCTCTGTAGCTACTTTTTTTCTTTGTTTTTCTCTGGTAAAAATATTTCAAAGTTTAGCATAATTTCGTCAGGATTTATGAAAAACAATTTTATACTTTTATCTATATCAAAAACTAATTTTTTTATTTAATGTGAAGAATCTAATTATGTAATATTATTATCAGAAGCTAATGTCTTATGTATGTAGTGGATCTTTCGTAATGTTATGATTGGGCATTCATTATCTTGCTTCCCCCCCTTCTTCAATTACTTTTGATAAGCAGGGTATTGTCTTTTTCCTCTATTTTGCAGTTGGAGGTGCCCAAATGAATACCACTCCCAGGTCAAATGCTGCTAGGAATATTTGGGGACCCCCTCTTGGTGGTTTGGATGATTTACCAGATTTGCAGCTAATGCTAGGTGGCATGCCTGACGCCTCTTCTGAAAATCAGTTAATGGAGAACCCAGCCATCTCACAGATAATGCAGCACATTAACCAGGTATTTATTTATTTGTTTGGACTAAAGTTTACATACAGTCAGCAAGTTTAAGGTTTTATTCTTCTTTCACGTGGTTTTTTGTTTTTTTTTTTGTGATGGAAAATTTCTTGTCAAGCTTCTCATTTCTTGAGTATCTTGGTGGTTAGATTATGGGGCTCGACCCCAACTCTCATCCTGGGGATATGATGCCAAATCCTGAACAGTTGACGTCCTCTGAGAGGATGCAGGTAAAGAATATTTGCATGCTGTCTTTAAGTTTTGCTTGTTGGAATTGTAGAATGTGTAAGTGGTTCATGCAGTGTGGCAAATCTAGAAAATCGGGTATCATTCTTTTTTTGATACATAAAGGTTAATGATAACTTAGAACTCAAAAAGGTAAAAGTTATGTTAGAAATATGTTTAGAGCCTGTTTGGATTGGCTTTGGGCTTTTAGCTTATAAGCCAAAAGTCATACTATTTTTGCCACACTGCATGCACCACTTAAAAGCACTTTTTGTTTTACCCAAATACTACAAAAGTGCTTTAAAACTATTTTGGCTTAAATATACTTAAAATAAGTCAATCCAAACGGGCACTTAGTAGATTTATTGCAAACTTACACCTAGAGGTAAAAAAGTTAAATTAGAACTCAAAAAGGTAAAAGTACTACTCCTTCCGTTTTCAATTTATTTGTCTGGTTTTGACTTGGCATGAAGTTGTAGAAAGTAAAAAAGACTTTTGAATCTTGTGGTCTTAAACTAAAGATAGGTAGAATTCCATAACACCCTTTAATCTGGTCTTGAACATGCTGTGTGGAAACTTAGAATTAAAGAGTTGTCATAAAAGGAAAAAGACATTCTTTTTTAAATAGACTAAGAAAGAAAGTAGGACAAACAAATTGAAATGGGGGGAGTATTAGAAATATGCTTAGTAGAATTGGTGCAGAAAGAGATGATGCGAAAAGGAAACACAAGACGCAAGAATTACATCTCTGGAAGCCTATATATTTGCCTTGAGCTTTTGCAGATTGATCTAGTGAGAACTTGAATCAGATTGTTTTAGAGAGATTGTCAAAGATACACCAAGAGGTAACAGGCTTATCAATTGAGTTTATAGATGTAGTGTCTCTATGTGTTGAAAATGTAGATGTGGTCTAGTGGCTTAGTGTAACCATTCTCATCTAGTGGTCGTACTGATTACTGAAAAGGCACTAAATATTAATGTTGGGCATCTAGAAGGAAAAAGAATAAAAACATTTACTATGAAAAACAAAGGGGAAAATAGCAACAGAAAAATTCAAACAAAAAAATCTTGTCTATTTGTTATTCGTTTCTCTTGTTGGACATCCTTGAACTACTTTCAACCCTTGCAATTACTCATTTAGATTCATTTTCTTACTAAACTAAATAAGCTAAGCTCTGACGATGTTAATTTATCAAAAATAAACTTGACAGATTTTAGTGTCAAGTATGACATGATAGACACAGTCCTTCAGATTTTATTATTTCAATACAGAAATATACTTCAGATTTTATTATTTATGTTTCTACAGACTTTGTTGTTCATTGAAACTGTTTTACATTGCCATTTCATTAAATATTAGAATATTAATATGTCTATTTATTTCTCTTGAACATGATGTATGTTTTTTTGTCATATTACCGGTAAGTGTCACTGATTCATCAAACATGTTTTCTGGGCACAATATAAGGCATTCTGGATTGAACATTTTTCATCTTTATAATTTATAAGTCATTATCTTGCCCATTTGGAGGTACCAAGGGTGTAAAGAGAATCCTTTTGATATGTGTCTGGATATTTTTTTAAAAAAAAGATTGCATTTTATTCATCTTCAACAAAAAGACATGTGATTTTATTCATATGTGTCTGGACATACAGCATGATGTGTGCATAATTCTTTGGGTATACTCTTCCGTCATTCCTTTTTTTCTAAAAAAAAAAAAAATCCTTATTCTGACTTTTTTGACAATCATTCTTTTTCCTTTTAGGAACATCTGGTACAACAAGGGCTATTTCCTCACCTTGATCGGCCGCAATCAAACCAGTAAGTCTGGACATATATCTATGTATTTTCCTTGCCTGGAGAATCTCACACCTCCTGATTCAGCTGATATGATGATTTGCATCTCCTTGTCTCATTATTACTCATCGTTTTCTTGTCCTACATTCACCAAAGAAAAAGAAATATTACTTACATTCATATTTCACTTGCCAAAGAGTAGTCTAAGCCTTTCTAATTAGGTGGGATAAAAGATAAACTTGTGAGTGGCTCGACATTTTTCCTCTGATTATTTGTATTAATGGGGTAATTTTCTGCCTTGCGTCTATCACTTCTGACAAAGTATCTTTTCCGCATGCAGAGAACAAGATCCGGAAGCTGTCCGAACAGGTGATATTTTATTCTCTATATTTCCCAATTTGATATCCTTATAACTGTAAATATACCCTTAGGTTTGAAGGGAATGGTCTCTTGATTTAGGTGCAAATAAATCTTCTTACATTATTTTCCAAACGTTGCTTAAGTCTAGTATTTTAATGCAAAACTGGCCAATTAGGAACAATACACTTTATATTTTTGTGATGCACATTATTTGTGATGTTTCATGAATGGACATTCATTTTTGTTTAGTCAACTGAGGAGCCTACTTCTTTGTTTTGTTATATTGTATATGAAATTTGAGATTTTACAAGGGCGACAGAACTGATTTGGATTTATACCAGTTAGATCTGTAATGGAGTTTATTTTTTTGTTAAAAATATTGATTGAAATTTGTAGGTTGAGAATGAGGGTTTGGTGGGGATTTAGAAGACACAAATTCAGATAAAATATATAAATGTCACAAATGAACTGTACAAAAGAGTGATATTAGTATGAAAATAACGAGATGAGATACAAATTTGTATCCGGAAAAAGTGGTTTATTGTGGGGATCTGTATATACTATTTTACACTTGTGAATAAGCTAAAGAAAGGTTCCATGATGAATGCTTATTTTAGATGATACTCTTAATTGGTGAAATTAGCGAGAAAGTCAAGTGAAGTTAGAACAGTTGGAACTATAAAGAAGAACTCTGGTTTTAGCCTTTTAGGTTAATTAGAAATAAAACAAACTACCTATAAAACCTAGAAATAAGACAAACTATATTCACTGCAAGTTATAATAAGATCAGTCGAATGAGACTAGATGAGATAATGATGCCAAAATGTAGAGAGTGGAAATATTTACTCTCATATTTGAGGAGAATGATATGATAGATGAAGATGTGACACAAGCTAAAAGAGGATTGTGGAAATGGAGGAGTGCTAAGACAGTTATGTTATACGTGAATGCCTACAAAGTGAAACACAAGTTGTATGCAACGGCTGCGAGACCAAAGATGTTATATGGGAATGAATGTGAGTATTGTAAATCCATGTGTATCCACAAGATAAATTTCATAAAAATTGCACAGATATTTAGTCATACGAGGTCATTAAGATTACAATTATCACATCTGACCAAAAAAAAACATGATAAGATGAGAGGCTGGCTTTCTATCTCCTATGTAGACCTCCACATGCTTTGGTCAGTATGTGCGAAAATATGATGATTGAAGGTGATAAAAGAAGACAGGGGTAGAAAGTTGTATTAGAGAGACTTGCAGATCACGAAATTAATATGAATTTAGTGTTAGATCATAATACAATAGAAGCAAAGAATCCATACATGAGTTAGTCTTTTATCAGGTCAAGTGTTTGGTAGGAATCTCTTTTTTGTTGTTAGATACTCGTTTGTTCGAATAAGATGGGTGCGACTTACGGGATTTAGAGAAAGTCTAGTTGTAGGGAAAAACCTTTAGTGTTTATTTTTTAGAGTAGGGAATGTATATGTTCATTAAAAGATAAATAATTTAGTACTGGAATAAATGAACTTGAATAGAACAAATTCAATCCATATGATTCACTGATTTGAGATTCAGGCATAGTTGATTGATTGTCTGTAAAGCTCTCATATTCAGGTGCTGATAGAAACAATTTAGGAAATTATTGCCTATTTTCTTCTATTGTGGGAATACAATGTATAATTTAGGTTGGACAAATACGATGCAATTTTTGTGTATTATTGGCTAGTTAACTCACATCAGCTGTGGGTGATTTTAATAATTGCAGTATATCAGAACCAGGCAATGGAAGTGGTGAGGGACGTGCTTGATAGATCTGAGAGGGAAGGTTTGCGTGAACTCGGCAGATTCAATGGTTACTTTATTCTCGTCTTTCTCATTCTCTCTCTCTATCTCTCTGACTTAACTCGGATGCTCATATTCCTGTTGATATCTTATTGTAGTAGGCCCAGAGGAATTATATGCAATTCAGTTAATCCAGTTAATTACAAGAAATGGGCTTCTTTGACAATGAAGAAAATATCCAGGCACTTATTGGAACTACAGGGAATGTGCACGCTGCTGTGGAGAGGAAGTTGTAGAAGACGCTGGAGAGTAGTGTATGTATATTCTCTTTGTATGACTAGATAGATCCAGATGAAATTGTTGATGTAGACAGAAGAAGAGGAACTAGCTGTTTAGTTCATTGTACATACTATGTTAAGATCAATCCCTTCAAATTGTTCATTATAATATGACTTTCCAGAAGACCTTATCCCTCAAACCTCATGTGGAAAGAGAGATTCCTTAGGTTGCTGTTTTATTGCCTACTTTCCTGTAGCATTTTGTTTTTGCTTTGCTAGGTGTAACACCCTCCTACTTTTTTACCTAAAAATACCGTCAATTACTCTTTATTTTTGGTGCAAATATACTCATCTTTCCACCCTTTGATTCAATATGCCTTCAATTTTGTTATAATATTAATAATCGTTGCTAGAATTCAGTAATTTTCCTTCAACAATCTATATATCCATAGTCCAAATCCTCAATTTTCCTATTAATCAAAAGTGATAAAAAGATTTACATCACCTCTTAATTCTTAGATTCATGTTAAATGTGTCGTTTCGAAACCTGGTTAATTTTGATTCTTATATTTTATTGCATTGTTACAGTTGATATTTGATAGGATTTCTAAGTAATTGTAGGTACTTGATAATACATAAGGAGCTGAACCTTCACTAATACTAATTAGTCTATTTAAGCATTGGAGGCACAAAATATCGAGCAAAATGTTTGTCACTTAGCTTCTATAATTAGAGCTATCACTACACCACACCAAAACTGATATTTAACGGTAATAGCTTAATTTCCACTATATAAATACTTTTAGCGGCAATTAGTTCTCTTTGTATATATCCCTAAAGCCTTTAGCGACATTGGATCCAATTTCAATTAACTAATGCCGGTAAAGGTTTTAGCACTCTTTGTTGATGTGTATATTTGCTGCCGCTAAATATTATTTTTGTTATAGTGTATTTATGTACTCTTGTTTTATACCTCTAATTTTTGTTGTTATGATTGTAATAAGTTTATACCTAACCTTATACTACAAAAACCGTCTCACTCGCGCCTTTGCCTCTCAAAACATTGTGTTCAAGTTCGTCCATAATAATTTTATTTGGACTTTGTTTGAATGTTGTTACTTTTTGAATTGTACTATAAATATGATTAGCTACAAGTAGAGTTCGACATCAAAATAGATATTTTTTGAACCGTAAACATCAAAAGGGACCCTCTCTAAAAACATACATCAAAACGGACAATTCACCCATTTATGAGCTAATTATATATAACTATCATCCTTTAACACCGTCATTCCCGTTAACTCTCAATTCATCCAAAATAATATTACGTCAACTTTAAAAGTAGTTTGCCCTACAATTCTTCTTATTTCTTTCTCAATTTTAAGCGTATTGTGAAGTCTTTTTAATACATAAAATCATGACTTTTTTCAATAATAAAAAAATATAAAACTTGTGAATTATTTTCATAATATAAATTTTACTATTTATTTGCTTGCAACAATAGTAAAAAACTACTGAGGTCGACAGGGACAACGATTCCTCTTATGACTAGCTTCCCTACATAAATTATATTGTTGTGCCATGCAACCTGAATCAATGTCCATTTATTTCTACGACGCCTAGTATTGTTGACCGCAAAAGTTCTTAAATATTGAATATTTACAATTGAATTAAATGGAAAAGGTGGTCAATAATATATGACTCATCGCCCAATGAAAAATTGTAGTTCTAAGAGCAATATTACTCAATTGCAGTTTTAATTGAGTATTATTTTTTAATTTATTTGTATGTATTATTCGTTAGATCTAAAAGCATCACTATATATGAAAAATAACAAAGATGTCACATTTAAAAAAAAATATATATTGGGATATGTCCGGATGAATTCCATTTTAAAAAAACAAATTATTGCACTTTATTGACTAAGGCACATTTTTTGTTATATATATTTTTATGGCGAACTCCAATCTTGTTTTTTTTTTAAAATGTTGCGGTTTGTTCAGTTACAGACGTAATCTAATATATTCTTTAAAAAAAATTTAACCAACTAAAATAAGGCAGAATGACTACGTTTTTATTTTATTTTATATGAGCATGTTTTATTCCCATCGAAAATAATCGCATCCTTCATTTTCCTGAAATAACAAAACAAGAAAACAAGTGAATATCCAAATATTTTGAAGTGAGTGGGTCTTTTGTCGAAATGGAATGACTTTTCTTTTTATCTTTTTATTTATCATGAATGGGGGAATCATTACACATAGTATGTCCGATCGACGTATTTTTTTGTTTTACACCCCGTAACTCTTCCAAACTTAATTTTTTTTGTACCTTTGAACGTGCACAACTCCAAAACTTATGACCAAAATTTCTTGGTGTCCTCAATGTTTTCATTTTGCAATACTCTTTGCATTTACAAACATCTAGTTCAATTAAATATATAAACTTTCCGGTTTGTGGAGACATAGCTATTAAATTTAAAAAATTAAAATATAAAGTATTAAAAAGTAGAAGATGAATGAGAAAATGTGGAGTAAATAACACATATTTATTGTTGAAGAAAGAGATAAAACTTCATATAAGGAAGAAAGATATATAGATTAACGTGAGGAATTAATAAAAAAAATTGTAGTTCGCTCATTTTAAAGTTTGTGTAATATTATTTTGCATGGATCTGGAGTTAACGGGGATGACAGTGTTAAAAGATGGTAGTTATAGTTCGCTCATAAATGACGAACTGTCCATTTTGATGTGTGTTTTAAGAGAGTATCCCTTTTGGTGTTTAGAGTTCAAAAAGTGTCCGTTTTATTGCCGGACTTGCTACATGCATGTTATCCTTAGAGAAATATGATTAGCTAATTGCATGTTGTATTGTCAAATGATCAATGAGTGGATTGAGAATTTTGATGCGGTCTAGTGATCAATAAATTAAGCGGATTAAGAATTACGATAAAGATAAAAATAATAGGTTATTTTTTTCCTAATTATCCCTAACATTGATGGAAAAAGTTACCCAATACCATATTGCTGGTGAAAGATAATAAATATTCTATAAAATTAATCAAGATAACCGAATACTACGATATAAAAACAATATACATTTTTCTAATTTGCAGGCTTAAGTCAGGCTTGAAAATTAAAGGCCGGTAGTTAAAAATGAGTTTTAAAATTTTAAGCTAATCCAAACCTCCTCTAAAATTGAGCAGCCATCAAAATTTTACTATGTTATTAATAATTGTAATTGGCTATGTAAATAGATTTTGGTCAGGGAGGTTATAGTAATTTTAAGAATTTACTGCTTGTTCTAAATTAATATTTATCTTGTACATTATTTTAAAGCACTTTCCCGCTTATATAGTGCTAAAATGTAAAGATATTTAAATTCATATATTTAGGACAAGAAATAAATCCTTAAAAAAACAGCAATTTAGGACAAGACATGAATCCTTAAAAAAGAAAAAGCAATTTAGGACAAGAAATAAATCCTTAAAACAACAATTTAGGACAAAAAAAAAATCCTTAAAATATCAATTTTGGACAAGAAGTAAATCATATCCTAAATATGTTCACTGATTTTTGGAAAAACTTGCAATTTTGATGTAGTTATCTTTTTTCTTTTTTTTTTGCGTGACTACTTTTACTCAGAAAGTTTTTTAGGCTTTTGGACATAAATTTAATCAAAAATTAAAAGGAAAAATTAAAAAATAAGTAGCTTAATAGGAATAAAATTAACGTAGGTTAAAAAAATGAAATAAAATAAAATTAATAGGAGACCAAGTAGAAAACTTATTACTATTATATTATTTCTATTAAAGAAAAAGCCCAATTTACGTAGGTTTAAAAGGGAAAAAAAATAATAGAATTGTAAGTAGGAAGCTTATTAATATTTAAAACTTTCATTAGTATTCCACCTTTTTATTTTCCATGGATGTCTATTGCTCTTCACCAGGTGAGATCTTTAAGCTATTTTTATGTCATTCTTTTCTTGGTTTTGTTCGTGATTTATTTTATTTTTAATTCCTGTATATGATTTTGAAAGAATTGTTTTTTGTTTGTCTTTTTTTTTTTTTTAATTGACCTTCCAATTCAATTTCTTTAGAAATAAAAGATCATTAGGATGATTACTTTTGTAGTTTAAAAATATTTCCATTTGACAAAATATCTTAACATCAACATTGTATCAAACTCTCGATTTTTTCTTATATATATTAAGTTATTACACTTCACTATAAATTAAACAAGAGTTATTGACAAAAAGTAAAACAATAGAAGGACTTTATCAACATCACAAAAGGATTATTCTGCTTATAATAGTTTGTTCGATAACTTTATACTTTATTATAACGTTAAAAAATCCATATATACCTAGGTTAAAAATAAAATATAATATTATAATATAAAAAAGGTAAATATCACATAGATGGTGGATGAGTAAAGGAAATATTACATTACTACATAAGATAATAGCATAAGAAGGTGTGTGTGGGGTTTGTGTGTTTATCTATGGTTCAAAGCATCAGAATCCGATCTAACATACATAACGAATGGAAATCTACCACATGATGATATATAGTTTTGCAAATTAATTTATTATCTTTTCATTTAGGACATCTCAATTTCTTTCACAAACCAAAATGTATTATTTATCTTGTTCATGTATATCTATTTCTCACATGATTAACTAACATAAAAAAAATCTCTTTTATTTAATTTTATTGTAGTACTTTAGAAGTTGAATACTGTATTAAAATCCATCTAAATTAAGTTAAAATTTATATTCTTTTCATCACATGTACCCAAGAAAATTTGACTATCTAAAAACTATTTATCTTTCTTGTGTACTGTACTACTTATATTATTATTACATAAAAGTTGTTTATTTAATTGTGTGAGTTTAATATCTGAGTAAATAATCCTTTTTAATCGAAATTACCTTATAAAAATGTTATTTCAATTTTTCATCCTCATTGTATTCACATCAAAAAAAGAAATCGAAAAATGATAAAAAAAATAATATCCATAAATTATGTGAAATTGAACAAAATGCCCTCAATTCATAATTTGATAAAAAAATGTTCTTGTTGTCAATAGTTTGATTCAAAATACCTCTATTGTTATTTAATGGATCAAAAATATCCTTTTTCAAATAAATATATATATATTTTCTTTAAAACACATTCTTTTCCTAATGGTGATTTTTGTGATTAGAAAATGCTTATGATACTTCAATTCGACAAAAAATATTTTCTAGTTTTTAGGATTTTTTTTTATCATTATATAAATGAAAATTAATGATGAGGTTACTATGATCTTATATATATATGACCTATATTATTAGTAGGGGTGTCCATGGTTCGGTTTGGATCGGTTATTGGTTCAAATCAAATCAATTTAGTCAATTTTTAAATTTCTAAAACCAAGCCAAATACGAAAAAATAACTGTTGGTTTGGTTCGACTTTTTTGATTTTTTCGATTTGAAAGTAATAAATTTGTTGAGAGCATACATATCTTGATAGACACATGCACCTAGTACACGAACAATCCACATGAAAGATATTGTGGATTAAATTAAGCAATACTAAAGTTATTATTACACATTCAAGGTGATTCAATTAAGAGAAAGTGTAACTATCTGATATGAGGTATGATAGATAAAGACTAAAATAATGAATTTTGATGAACTTGGACTTAGGGTTTTAATAGTTGGACTAAAATTTAAGTGTTGGGCTTGAGAAAATGGTTAAGTTAAAATCTTAGGTTAATTAAAACTTTTTAAAAAATTATATTTTATTTGTGAATGACATATAAATAATTATAAATTTTATATATATAATTTCTCGGTTCGGTTTGGTTGTTCTTGCGTGTTTTTTAGTAAAATCAAACCAAAACAAATAGGATCGATTTTTAAAATTTAAAACCAAACCTAACAAAGCCAAATCAATTATCATTTTTTTAAAATTGATTTGGTTCTGATTGCGGTTCGCTTTGATTTTTAAACCATAATCATGAACAACCCTAATTATTAGTTTAAAAAGTACATGAAGTTATTTTATTTTGATTGTTAAAATGATATTAAGAAGAAACAAAGATTGTTTTCTACCTATTTATTAGTTAAAGTGATTTTAAAAGAAAAAAAAATAAGAATAGAATTCTTTAAAAGTAATATTTTTATCAAGAATAAAATATATTTTTTTATTAAAAAAAACTAATATACTTATTAGTAAAAGGGGTTGTTTTACTCATTAATTAACAATAGGTTCTAAACATGAAATTATTGACTATTTAGATATTTTGGACCAAACATATTAACTAATGATATTTTCATTTAATTTCACCTAGTTTAAAAAGACATTTGAGAAACAAAAATAAGTCAAAGTTAGATGATTGAGAAAATCTGAAAAGAATGCAAAATGCATCAAAATATATTTTTTTGGCTTAAAAATTTATGAGATTGGCTAAAAAGGTATTAAATTTGATTAACATTCCATAAAAGCCCTTTGTGAACCAACACTATTAAATTTGATTAACATTCAAATGTTAAGTTTTTCTCTACCTTTCACACTATATATAATCCTTCTCTAAGCCTTATATTTCACCAACTCCCCATTTCTCTCTTTCATTTGCTCTCTCCCAATGGCCAACAATGTCCCTCCTCCTCCCCCCCCTCCCTCTTCCCCTGCTCCTTCCCTTCCTCGTGTTCGCGAGGAGGCTACACCAACTGCTGACACTGAGATCTTAGGGGTTTATGGGAGTAGCGCCCCCATCCACTCAGTCAGTGCTCCTCCTAGAAAGAGGGAAAACATGCTGAATGCTGGGGAAGGAACATCTGAAGTTCGGGCCAAAAGGCCCAATGTTGAACCTGCTCCACCTGCATCTGCGCTTGTGCCTCCACCAGCACCAGCACCAGCACCTGCACCTGCACCTGCACCTGCACCTGAATCAGCAGAGCTGTCAGAGGGCATGAGAACCTGCTATGAATGTGAAATTGTGTTTGATACGCTGAATTCGTTGATCACTCACATGCATTCTCATCCTGAAGTGAGTTCGTATGTTCCTGACTGGGACAGCGATTCTGATTGGTCACCACGTTCACCATCATTTGAACCACTTACACCTGAAGAAAACTCCAACCATCTCATTGCTGATGACTCCGCTGGTGCTGCTGCTGCTCCGGTGGAGCCGGTGTATCTGTTGCCAGATTTGAACCTTCCCCCACCAGAAGAGGAGGAGGAGGAGGAGGATGATGATGATGATGATGAGAAGTAGTACTGAATCGTGTTTATTATGAACCGATTCATCTTTTATCATTTAAAATAATAAGAATTAATCAATATATGGATTGATCAGCAGGATTAGCTAGCAATCATCTGATCAAACATATATGGCATGTTTTAGTTTGGGATGTTAATTTTCATTTGGACTTTGTTTGAATTAATGTTGCATTTAAGTTTGTTTGCTGAAATTAGTTTTTAATATATGTGACTTTAATTTTCTAGATGAGAGTCAAATTTTTATTTCTTAATTACCATTGTGGCGCATCTATATATTAGGGTTCTTTATTAAAATAAAAACGATCTATATATATTATGATTTTTGATATTTGTTGAAATATTAATGATTTTTAACCGATGGGATTTAAGATTTCTTGACCACATATAATTTTTTTCAGATCTATTAGGTATAAAAAATGAAAATCTTTTATGAAAAGAATATAAAATTGGCAGAATGTTGATGTGTTTGAACTTTGCTTATATTTGTAACCTTTTATTATTTCTAAGCTTGATCGATTCATGATTTTTTTATTTTTTTTGCTTATTTAACATGTTTAATTGAATTTGGGTAATGAGACACAAACAAATCTTGTCTTTGAATTAATTTCGATTTCAATTAAGCATATGATGTTTTCTTACATAATTTATACTATTAAAATGTGTCGAGGGATTGACTACCTTAATTTCCGATTTGAAAAAAATCAATAAGAAATTATTTTCAATCAGAGTTAGACTAGGGTTAATTACAGTTTCTCATATCTTTATACAAAAATACTTATTTTTGTTTCTTATAATTTATTTTTAAAGGGAAAAATGAAAAGGTGCTTGAATGGCTATGACTTTTAATTGTGTTATATATTATATGGACTATTGGAATGAATTCAGATCACTACTCAATAAGTGCCGTTAATTGATGTACTTAAGGAGTTAATTCATATAATTTATAATAATTTTAAATATTAAAAATCTCCAATTTTGATATTTCTGGTTATCGAAGAATAGAAAACCTTGATTTTTTGCTGTTGGAAAAAATGGAACTTTTGATTTTTTTATTTGGGATGTTCAGTTTTAATTTTCTTTGACTTTTGGTTAGAAAATCTGTTGTGAATTATTA
>JAJONR010001211.1:0-108318 GCA_029582245.1 Solanum etuberosum | reverse complement strand
ACCAAATCTCGACCTTGTCAGATGAATGCTGAACTAGTGGAGTTCTGCAAAAAGGATATTGATAGCTTGTTACAAAAGGGTTTGATAAAGCCCTCTAAATCTCCTTGGTCATGCACTGCATTTTATGTTAATAACGCTGCAGAAAAAGAACGAGGTGTTCTCAGGTTAGTTATAAATTATAAACCTTTGAATAAATTTTTAAAATGGATTAGGTATCCTATTCCTAATAAAAAAGATTTATTGGCCAGACTATATGATGTCAATATATTTTCAAAATTTGATTTAAAATCTGGCTATTGGCAGATTCAAATATTTAAAGAGCATACTTATAGAACTGCTTTTAATGTTCCTTTTGGGTAATACGAATAGAATGTTATGTCTTTTGATTTGAAAAATGCCCCTTATGAATTTCAGAAAATCATGAATGATATTTTCAATCCTTATTTAGACTTTATAATAGTCTATATAGATGATATCTTAGTGTTTTCTAAAACATTTGAAACACATATCAAGCATCTTGATATTTTCAAAAAGATAGTTATTCAAAATGGTTTAGATATTTCCAAACCAAAAATGTCCCTATTTCAAACGAATGTACGTTTTCTAGGACATAATATTTGTCAGGGAAAGATTAATCCCAGTCAAAGATCCATTGATTTTGCATCAAAATTTCCTGATGTTATTACTGACAGGACTCAGTTGCAACGATTTTTGGGAAGTTTAAATTATATATCTCCCTTTTATAAGAATTTATCCCGTGATTTAGCCCCATTATATGATAGGCTAAAAAAGAATTATAAACATCTGTGGACTGATAGTCACACTAATTTAGTTAAACGTATTAAAAAATGAGTTGAATATTTACCTTGTTTAACAATTGCTAATCCTACTTGGCAAAAGATTGTTGAAACAGATGCGACAAATATCGGTTACGGTGGAATTCTGAAACAGGTTAATCCCCAGGATAAAGTTGAATATCTGATGCGATATCATTCAGGAAAATGGACTGAAGCCCAGAAAAAATATGCAACTGTGGCTCACGAGATGTTAACTATAGTTAAATGTGTTCTAAAATTTCCGGATGATTTACATAATCAGAAGTTTTTGATAAAAATTGATGCTCAATCGGTCAAATATATGTTTGACAAAGATTTCAAATACGATGCCTCAAAATTAATATTTGCAAGGTGGCAAGCACAACTAGCCCCTTTTGATTTTGAGATTCATTATAAAAGGGGTATTGATAATTCCCTTCCTGATTTCCTCTCAAAAGAATTTATAAATGACTTAGTATTCATTCATCTTTAATGATCAGATACTAATCTCTATATTGCAAGTGATTCCACTATGCCAGGATTTAAAGAAAATGATAATTGATAAAATCATTTATTTCTCCGAGAATATTTGTTAGAATTTTCTATTTATGATTATGAAGAAGTATCCCGAGAAAATATTCTCAACTATTATTTCGATTAAACATGAATTGTTACATGTGCAGCATGGATCCTCCTTGGACCCGAGTTCGTGGTCGCGGACGGGGAAGATCTTCCCCGGACGATCTAATAGACAAGGATCATCGTCCTACGAGAGAGGAGTGACATCATATCAGAAAGGGTCATCATACGGCTCTTCTTCAAACTCCCCAGTTATACAGTTGGGAGGAAAAAGTTTGATAAACAAAAAAATACCATTTACAAGTGACTCCGTTCACCTGGGAGATATTCCAGAAGATAACCTATTATACGAGCAATTACAAGCATATTTAAATGCTCAAAAGCAAAGTGATACTTTTGCTTCCATTGCTAGGGAAGAAGACGTTGATGATATCAAGTCTTATGAAAGATTAACAAAAAGGGAACTGATATTCCTAGTAGAAAATTCTGAGATTCAGAGACAAAATGAGCCATGGAAGATATTCCAACGGTATTTATTAAATGGGTTATACTTTCCGGGTGAATCATATAAAACCCGTTCATACTACGAGACTATTCTTACTACTACAGGAAGTGTAGAATTTTCTCACTTCTCCGGTTATAACACAGCAGAGAACGTTTATAACTTCTCAAAGATGATCATCAAACAGATTATATCTGTTGAAAACTGGGGGATATCCACAATGAAAGAAAGGCAGATAAGCCTAAACCAAATTAATATGAGTTTCACTTATTGGAAATATATCCAGGCCTTTGATAAAGTCCTATATTAGAACAATGATAAACACAAACATACCTGGTTCATAAAGGTGTGTGCAAAGACATTCGAAGAACCTATTCCTAATTGGCTCCTAAACTGGTGGTCATACCACGGTCCAACGGTTAAGATATTACCTACCTCATTCCTTACGTTATGCAAAACTTGGACAAAAGTATCTCCCCAATTGAATGAATTATACATAGCCGATCATATTAGCTATTTAGAAAAAAATGATCAAATTTATTTCTTTATTGAATTCTCTATTCCTTGGATCCATAAATGGGTTCCTTAATTAGGATTCACAGAGGATCAAATTCCTGGTGTATATAGGATTTATCATAAAAACTTCTAGGACAAATTAATGAAAAAGATCCCAAAACCAAAATGTTATACGGATAAGAACTCTTGGATTCCATCAGAGAAAAAATTCAAGAATATGCTACTACTCCACGGAAGAAAATCATTGATACTTCGGTTAAACAGGTGGTGAGAGGCATCTCCATCCAAGACGGAGACATAGAAGAAATGGTTGAGCAATACCTTGAAGAAGTAAAGAAAAATTTACTTCTTTCTTTAGGTCAATTTGATAAATCAGACACTTCTATGCGAAGTGAATCCAACAATGATATTGGGGACACAACAGATGCTCAACCTCCCTGTTCAGAAAAAATACTATCAGACGATGATATCAGCCGAACAGAAGACTTCCTCAAAAAATTAAAGGGGAAAGAACCAATGTGATAGCAATAGTACAGCCGCCTCTAAAGTATCACCGGCCCTACAAAACAGTAGAAAAACTGTACACACAGTAGATACATAGTGCATGGAATCCATATAAGGGACCCATTTTACTGTACAAAGATTCTCTCTGTTTTTAATTTGTTTCTATAAATAGAGCCTTTCGTTTGTGTAGAAGGAGGCAGAAAAGAAAGAAAAGCTCTTTAATTTTTCTTTTGTAAATCTCTTGTAAAGTTTCAAAGATTATACAAGCAATCGTTTGTATACTGTTCCGGCCATCAGAGATCAAGGTATATTTTATTTCTTTTCATTTTATTCTTACTACTTTTTCTCTGGCCGCGACTATGTCCGGCTAAAAGATTCATATCTATGTTGACTAACTAGATCATATTACATAGACTCCATGAAAGTTTCAGACTTTATCAAAATATAAAGGGATTATGTTATAGCTTTTTAGCTTGGTTCTGAGATGGTGGTACAGTCGACCTAGTACTACTCTTATTGGCTTTGCCTTAGTGGCTACATCTAGCAAGCTGTGTGACCTCAAAAGCCCGTAAAAAGGAGAGAAAGGGCGCTAATGGTCTTGTACAGTTAGAACCGCTGGACACATGGGCTCAATAAAGAGTATGTATTACAGTCTTGACAGACCCCTTGCTCGGGTAAAAAGAAAAGAAATTACCATACAACTATCTACCTATAATAAAATCCTGTATATTTCGATTCTTATTCTTGAATAAGGATATTTAATGACCTTGGTCTGGATGGTCGTGCGGACTACCGCTAACCCCTAGATCCTGTGGTTAAATGGTATCTAGGGGTTAGCGGTAGTCCACACGACCATCCAGACCAAGGTCATTAAATATCCTTATTCAAGAATAAGAATCGAAATATACAGGATTTTATTATAGGTAGATAGTTGTATGGTAATTTCTTTTCTTTTTACCTGAGCAAGGGGTCTTTCAAGACTGTAATACATACTCTTTATTGAGCCCATGTATATGTACTAACATTAAAATAGTAGTATATAGAGACAAGTTTAAGATTTACGGGTTATTAATTTTTATAAGAACTTTAAAAGTTAATATTCTAATAATAATTAAGTTTTTAATTAAATATTTTATAAATATATATCATACGAAATATAGATAAAAGTTATTTATTTTACGTAAACATGCTTCTAGATCTGCCCTAGTAGTATTAAAATTATTTTCTCCTAAATAAGTAATTTGAAGCTAGTGAGAGCTTCCCATTTTTTCTTTAAAAGGAAAATCAAATCATATATGATCTTTTCCCCCCTTTTAATGTATTATTACTATTATTATTATTATTATTACTATTATTATTATTACTATTATTATTACTATTGTTATTACTATTATTATTATTATTACTATTATTATTATTATTATTATTATTATTATTATTATTATTATTATTATTATATTTATTGTTACTACTATTATTATTATTATTACTATTATTATTACTATTATTATTATTATTACTATTATTATTATTATTACTATTATATTATTATTATTATTATTATTATTATTATTATTATTATTATTATTATTATTATTATCATCATTATTATTATTATTATTATTATTACTATTACTATTATTATTACTATTATTATTATTATTATTAAAAGACATAAAATGACACCTGAAGTTATCTCGAATTTTTAAAAAGACACTTTAACTATGCAAGCGTCTTATTACCCCACAGTAGTATTAAATATCTTTGTAAATAGACCATTTTGATCAATTTTCTCCCTATGTTTGTGAACACACTGATGACAGCGCGTGAATGTATCACTTTACTTCCAAAAATCAATTAAAAAGCGACACGTTTCAGTTATTTTGTCCATTAATTAATTAATTCATTTTTAAATGCACCATCTTCCCCAAAATTTCAAGAGAGCCTTTGGTTGAAGGTTTTAACAGAAAAAACCAACACTCTCTCTCTGGTGAAATCGTCTCAAAAAGATAAGAATTTGATTTAGTTTTCAATCCAAAAAATTAATTAGAAGTCATTTGATAACAAAGTTGGAGAAGCAGTAATGGGAGAAGAAGAACCAGTTGGGTAGCTATGGTGATAGTGAAAAGTTGTTCCCACGGAGGGAGAAAGGGAATGAGCCGCCATTGTTATATATTGCAGGAGAAATAGTTAGAGATTTCTGAGTCAATTTAATCGATCTAAGGAGTAAAATTGGGAAGTGGGTTGATGAATTTGTGTTAGAATTTTGTGGGTTGAGGAATTTGAGTTAGAATTTTGTGGGTTGTTGATTAAAAATTAAAACTTTGAAGGAGAATTTTGTAGGTTTTCTATTTTTACGTATTATCAAGAATTTTTATTTTTGAAACGATTCAGATCAGGTTACTCTGCTTTTTAAATTAAATTTATTAATTAAAAGGGGTGAGAATCACGCACTTGTTCATAGATGAGAAAATGGTTCAAAATGCTCTGTTTATAAAGGTTTTTAATACTTTTATGGGATAATAGGACACCCGCATAGTTAAGGTGTCTTTTTGAAAATCCGGGACAATTTGAGCTGTCAATTTATGTCTTTTCTCTTATTTTATTACTATTATTATCACTATTATTATTATTATTATTATTATTATTATTATTATTATTACTATTATTATTATTATTATTATTATTATTATTATTATTATTATTATTATTATTATTATATTATTATATTGTTATTATTATTATTATATTGTTATTGTTGTTATTGTTATTGTTGTTATTGTTGTTATTGTTATTATTGTTATTGTTATTATTGTTATTATTATTGTTATTGTTGTTATTGTTATTATTGTTATTATTATTATTGTTATTATTGTTATTATTGTTATTATTGTCAAATTATTAGATTTCATATTATATATAACAACTCGGAAATTGGAATGTCAAAAGAAAAAGGAAAATTTGATTTTTGGCACTGAGACATGTTCTACGAGTCCTCTCTAAGGACCGTAAGAAGTTATACGGACCGTAGGATGTAAGTCAAAGACTTGGGCAATAGTTTTTGGAATTTCAAGTTTCTGAAGTTTGACCTACGAGTGGACAGGACGAGTAGTGAAACTTTTGAGGAGTCATAGATGGGTTATGTAAAAAGGTTCTAGACTTAGTGAAATCTGTGGGTTAAAGTTGAGGTCTACATAGTGGGATCTATGGACAATAGGAATTCAGACGGTCCGTAGAAGGGTGTCGTAGGAAGTTCGCCAATTTTATGCCCTAGTAACTCGACCTGCAGTTGACCAGTATGGTCCATAGGAATTTCTACGGTTCGTAGGTCCAAACTGTAGGGTCCTCTTACAGTTATTTCTTAAGAGAATTTGGGTCTTTTCCTATGCTTTTAATACCTATACTATGTCATTTTACCCCTATTTCTAAGTCCTATAACTACCCTTCAATCCCTAAAATTAACCCAACTCTCTCATTCACTCAAATCCCCAATTCCCATCCACATTCATCCTCTCCAAATTCTCTCAAGATCAAGGAAGAACCCCTAGGGTTTCAAGCTTCAAGTCTCCTACTCCTCCATTGCTTTTGGAATTTGATCCTCAAGGTATGTAGGGCTTCATCAATGGGTCTCAATCACCCATTGAGCTCCAAGGTTTCTCAATTCTCCTTAGTTCGATTTCACCAAAATTGATTAGGTTTTCATTCAATTCTTCGTGGGTAAGGTTTTTAATAGAGTTCTAAATATTGAGATTTTCTACCTAAATAAAATAAAGAATTTAGTTCTTTCCACCTTAAGGTGATACTTCCTCTGTCCCATATTAGTTGATCACTATAATAAAATAGTTGTCCCATATTAGTTGATCACCTTACTAAATTAAGAAAACATTAATTGAATATTTTTTATATTACCCTTGCAATTAATTTTTCTTGAAAGTGTTCACAAATGTTTATAAAATTCCAAAGAAATTTTTAAGGAGTGATTTGGTAAAACTATCCTCTTATTTATGATTTCTTAATATGCATGTAAAATGAAAGTGATCAACTAATATGAGACGGAGAGAGTAAGAGAATTACATTTTGGTCAAGTTCTTCATATATAGAGAAAAAAAGATCTACCCTCTATACTTTCTCTTTGCATTTAGAAAAGTGACTCTTCAACTTCTCTGTATCATCCATGGCAGCATCAAGTTCTCTGAACTTAGTTCTACCTCCGATGTATCTTGATTCATCTACACGACGAGTATCTCCTTTCTCACGATTGTAAAACTTCGATTCATCTATCTCATTTCCTGCAGCTAATCATTTTCATTTTTTACTTTCAAATCTCAATAATGGATAACAAGTTTCGGTGGTCCTCCAAACACGTACTAGCTTACCTTTGTGACCAACTTTCAGGTAAACTGAAGTGCCTCGTGTGAATTGATCCTTCCTTTGTTTTCCGCATATGACCTCCAATTCGCCTTTAATTCTATTGGAGTTTTTATGTATTCTTGATAGATTCAGCTCCATGTGACGATCTGTTAATTGTGCTATTTTTGGTCCTTTTACAAAAGCATGAATTGTTTACTGCCTCTCTTGAAAGCTATCATGATATAACTGTTCTTTTCCCTTCATATATATAGAGATAGAGAGGACCTACATATTTTTTGTTTTTTCTTCTCCAAAGATACATCATAACTGAGACTCTAAGAGTCCTATTAAAGGAGTAGATGATACACAACTACACAAGCAAAACACTAAATAGATCTATACAGTTAAATCAAATATTATTTCAATCATCCAGAAATATAGCTAGCAAATAGAGGAGTTATGGTGTTTATCTAATAGATGTTACGATATTAATTTGAGTTGGAAAATATTCAAACTCATGGTTGATTGATGGAAATTAATGGACACAAAAATTTAATTGAATCCAAACTATGATTTGTATTAGTTATAACCAAAAAAGGAGTCCTACCACTCCTACATTAGTAGGAGTTTTATTTTGCCCAAAACTAATGACAAATTTTAATTACTTTTAGAACTTTAACCATATATTGTCGTCTTATCATATATTTTCGAATTTCTTAATTTTTAAAATATATTTTCCTCTTACCATGAATTTTAAGACTTCTTAATTATTAGTTATTCTAAGACCTCTTACCATATATTTAGGACTTCTTAATTTCAAATATTATAAAGACAACTAACTATTATTTTGTGGAAAATAATAAATGACAATTTTGTCGATTGTAGAGTGTTTTAATAAAGGAAAAAATGTTATACGTGTTTTGCACGTGTGTATTGCGTTAATTAAGAATAACAAATTATGATTGATATAATGTTAATTGATTTAGCAGAAATTGTGTGCCTGCAATTATAGCTAAATTGTTTTTTAAGAGAACAAATCTCCAAAAGAAATTTGGTGTGAGATGAATTTGTATAACATATAGCAACACTTGTACACATCAAGCCAACAGGGTTCCCCTTTCACAATTGGTTTAAGGTCAAAAATCAAATAATTCTCATCTAAAAAAATTAAATGTGCGGTTATGATTCAATTGCTCCACCACAACGCACAAATATGGGTTCCCAAATTAGATTGAGGGTAAATGTTAGATTTTCTATCATTAGGGGAAAGATGATTGTCAACTGAAAAAGTATGTGTGGCATAAATTATCTAGATCCTCATAGAAAATATAAATTTGAAGTTCAAAAGATATTTCATTTGCAAATTTTTACAAATTAATTGTCATATATTTTGTTGACTCTATGTTGTAATTCAGTTGAAAATGCTCCAATAAAATGTTCGTGAAGGACAGAGTTCATGGCACACTAGAAGCGTGATAGACCATCAGTTCTAAATATAAAATTCCTTAAAGAAGGAGATGATCAAATGATCTAGATTGTCAGATAATGAGGCAAGTGCTTTGAAAAGTTCACCACTACATAATAGTTCATATAACATTCACAAAGGTTCATGTAGCTGAAAATGATGAAAAATAAAGATATTTTGTTAAGTTGCATCATATTGAAACCAATATCAAATAACTGTTGATGGTATCTTTCCATACAATATAGCGCTCAACATTACAAATGACAATGAAGATCTTAAGTTTTAATTTGTCAAATATTGTGGATAGATAATTGGCCAAATAAAATTTGCAATTCAAATATATTGTATTTTACTTGAAAGGTGATGTTTTGGAGTTATAGTCCATAAATCAAGGTATAATGTCAGTGGTGTATAAATGAATTATTGTGTGAAAAGTATAACATAAAGTGTGGCTTGTTCATTGGGGCATAAAGGTTATTCGGAAGAGTCCTAACACTATTGAATGGAGATATGTTCTCCTGTGGTGGATGCAATGAGGTTTCTTTCAATCTGGCAATAGATAAATACTTAAATATGAATAATGAATGATTGTCATGTATACCTAAACAGTGAAGGTTAAATGAAATTAAAATCATTGAAGGAGTTAAAAGGTTTTAAAGTGATTTCATTGAGTACCCAAATGATTGTGAGATCGCTTGACATAAAGAAAGATCAATTTTGATCTCATAAAAATATTTTTGTAAAATACCATGTATTACTACAATCAGTGTTCTTACATATCCTGTTGTCACTGTTGTCAAGACCCAAGGTAGAACCTAGGTGTAACATGGCGTATAAGACCCCGAGAGGCCCCATACAAGCCACTTAGTGTATATCGTACAAGATAATAGAAATCAAGAGATTTAAAAAGACAAGTTCAAAACATAGAGTTTTATAAATGAAGCGGAAGTCTAAGCAATGTCTCAAAGCCATCTAGTACAAAGGAGTAATCAGGACGTAACCCGTACATCAAGTTCAGTTTGAAAAGTAAAGACAATATGAAATAAAGGCTTGGTCCTCGAAACATGAGGACTCACCAATATTTAAACTTCTACTAAGAGAAGCCACGAAAATGCGAGTCTAGAGCGTCGGACCCTTCATTTTAGGAGAATGTAGGCAAGAGTATGCGTTAGTACAATAATGTACCAATTATGATAACAATACATAAAGTATGAAAATCATGTAAACAAGGATCTTTTCATGATACGCAATGACCAAGCTAAAACATGAGATAAAAGAGTTAGAAAATATAAGTCATAAAAACATGGTCAATGCAAGTAGACATCATCTTTAAAACATTTGTGAGATACTCCTTCAAGTAACCTTGATTCATAAATGTGGGAGATTTACCTTTAACAGACATGTAAGACCATGTGAGCTATTAACATGTATTCCGGTGTCTACCCCACACCGAAAAGAGGTGCTCTCACTTGCCAAGGTAAGAACCGTGAACTTCTAGCTTACGTGGATCCACTAGCTAATGTCTATCTAGACAACCTATGGTGGCACATAGTTTATGGGACATGGGTAATCACTACTTGCCCACTCGGTGCTAAGAATAACTCCCACAGAACATTGATTAGTCTTAACTTTCCTTAACATTCATGAGACATGGGTAATCACCACTTGTGTTGGCATTGGAGGTCATGGGTAGTTGCCGCTTGCCTCATTTTTAGAATAGCTCATTAACTTTGATTCAATGAAGGCGAGAAGACCTTTCAACCTTAGAATCCTTTATGTGAGAAAACCTTTCACATTCATCAACGAACATCAACATCAATTATGCTTCACTCTCAAAGAAATTTATATCATATTTCATCAATTTCATAAGAACATGCATATTTCCATAATTCTCCTTTCATAGTTCAAAATCCACTTTCAATCATAAATATCTAGCAAACATGGGTTAAGGATGGGTTCATGGGGATTCATCTTAAAAACATGGAATCTTCTTAATTCATGCATAATACTTCATAAAACAATCAATTATATCAACATTGAAAGAAACCCATGACATAGAAGAAAACCCTAACTCAATTGGGGATTTCTAACTTTGTAAATTTGAGAATTTTAGGAACTCTATGGAGGAGAAGTCTCCATATATGAAGACTATCGTATCTTGATGCCAAAATCTTGAAATCAATGGGGGATTTGGAGACTTGATCTTGAAACCCTGACTTTGTTCTTCAACTTCTAGAGAGAAATATTTGAGGGGATAAACTTGCTCTATTTTTGAGAATTTGAGAGAACGAGTTGATTTGGGTGTTTTTGGGGTTAAAAACCTTTATATAAGGATTTGGGTTAAGGGAAAAATGACAGGATATTGAATTAAAACTATCTGGAAAAGACCCAAAAGACCCTGACTTAAAACCGACGTAGCCACTTCACGGCCCGTCAAGGACTCCACGAGTCGTTATGGCCGTCGTGGTCCTTGACCAGTGGCTAGGGGAAGGGACCCCTTCCTGGTAGGTCACTTGACAACCCCAACCCATGGCCTGTCAACCTCATTACGGGCCGTCTAGTCCTCCGTGGGAAGGACGCTGGCCTTGGCAGTTTCTGGGTGGTCTTCACGAGTCCCACCATGAGTTGTCATCCTTTCCACGGGCCATCTAGGCTTCCGTGGAAGGGACTCCTGCGAGGCAGTTCTGGGGGAACTTACCACGAAGCCCTTTCATGGACCGTGGTCCCCTTCACGGCCCGTCTAAGGCCCTGTGAAGGGTTTCGTGGTCCATTTCTTGGCTTGTGAGTTCCCCCACCAACCTCTTTTCTAGTATTTCTTGAATCTGAGGTGTTACAATATCTCCCCCTTGGGAATATTCGTCCTCAAATGAGGTTCTAAACATCATAAGGAGATAGGAACTCAAATCTAACAGCCCAACATGCATGAAATCACGTAAATGCACATATCCGAGGAGGAAACATCAACTTCAAGCTAAAGCATGTTTAAAATATCATATCATGAAGTCTATATGCTATTCATACTCAAATACCCATAAACTTGAAGAAATCAATCAACTAACTCATTTTCTCAAAATTTAAGTCTTTCATGAACATGCATATATAAGGAAATCATGGGAATATCTAAGACACGTGACACCAAAAGAGTAATCCATGAGGAAATAAATACCTCAAGCTAAAGTAGGGAAAGAGATGAGGATAACGGGACATCATATCGGCCTTAGCCTCCCAAGTAGCACCCTCAACTAATTGATTCGTCCAATTAACCTTCACGGAAGCAACTTCTTTATTTCTTAACTTCTTGACTTTCCGGTCTAAAATCTCAACCGGACTTCTTCATAAGAAAGATTCTCCTTAACTACCAAAACTTATAAGGGGACTATAGATGTAGAATATCCAACACATTTCTTCAACAGGGAGACATGGAAAACTGGATGAACAAATGCCAAATCATTAGGAAAATCAAGTTCATAAGCAACTTTGCCAATTTGCCTCAAAATCTAATATGGGCCCACATAACGGGGACTAAGCTTCCCTTACTTCCCAAATCTCATTACACCCTTCATGGGTGAAATTTTCAAGTAGACCCAATCATTAACATCAAATTCAAGATCTCTTTTTCGAACATCAGCATAGGACTTTTGTCAACTTTGAGCCGTTTTCAACCTTTCTCTAATAAGCCAAACTTTCTCCGTAGCCTCATGTACCAACTCGGGACCTATTAAGGCAACTTCACCCACTTCAAACCATCCTATAGGAGATCTACACCTCCTACCATATAGAGCCTCAAATGGAGCCATGCCAATACTTGAATTATAGCTATTGTTGTATGCAATCTCGATCAAAGGAAAGTGATCATCCCAATTACTCTTGAAGTCAATTACACATGCCCTCAAAATATTTTCCAAAGTTTAGATAGTACGCTCTGCTTTCCCATTGGTTTATGGATGAAAGGTCGTACTAAGCTTGACACGAGTACCAAGACCCTTTTAGAAAGATTTCCAAAAGTGAGAAGTGAATTGGGTACCAAGATCAGAGATAATGGACGAGGGCACCCCATGTGACCTCACCATCTCCTTCAAGTACAACTTAGCATAGTCCTCCACCGCATAAGAAACCTTTAATTTATGGGAGTGAAATGAGCCGATTTCATCATTCGATCTACTATAACCCAAATCGAGTAACGTTGCCACTGGGTGCGTGGTAAACCAACAATGAAGTACATATTCAAATCTTCTCACTTCCAAGTAGGAATGCTAATATCTTAGGATAAACCTCCCAGCTTATGATGTTCAACTTTAACTTGTTGACAATTAGGACACTTAGCCACAAATTCTACAATATCTTTCTTCATCCTATTCCACCAATAGATCTTCCGCAAGTCAAGATACATCTTGGTGGCTCCCGGTCAATGGAATATCGAGAACTATGGGCTTCTGACAAGATCTGCTCTCTCAAGTCATCTACATTGGGAACACACAAATGACCTTGATATCTAAGTACACTATCTCCCCCTTGGGAGAAAGCCTTTACGGACTTGTAAGCACCGCTTCCTTCAATTCAACCAAAGTCAGATCAAGACCTTGCTTGGCTTTCACATCAGCCACAAAAGATGACTCTAAACCATTGTGAACCATAACACCACCTTTTGTAGAGTCAACTAACCGAACACCCAATTGAGCTAATCTATGAACATCTCTAACTAACTCATTTTATCATCTTCGATGTGAGCAACACTACCCATAAATAACCGACTGAGAGCATCTGCCACCACATTTGCTTTACCGAGGTGATAGAGAACACCAATGTCATAGTCTTTCAATAACTCAAGCCACCTTCTTTGGCGAAGATTTAGATCTTTCTATTTAAACACATATTGCAAACTCTTGTGGCCAGCAAAGACATCTACATGTAAACCATATAAATAATGCCTCCAAATCTTAAGAGCAAACACAATAATCGCTACTTCAAGGTCATGGGTAGGATAATTATTTTCATGAATCTTAAGTTGTCTTCAAGCATAGGCAATGAATTTCCCATTTTGCATAAGGATGCATCCTAACCCAATTCTTGAGGCATCACAATACACAACGAATCCATCAGTCCCTTCCGGTAAAGTCAACACCAGAGCGGAAGTAAGTCTATCGTTCAATTCTTGATAACTCTTCTCTCATGCTTCGGACCATATGAACTTAACCTTCTTTTGAGTCAATGCCGTCAATGGAGAGGCAATCGAAGAAAACCCTTCAATAAACCTTCTATAGTAACCGATTAAACCCAAGAAACTTCTAATATCCTAAGGGGATAAAGGTCTAGGCCAACTTTTAACTGCATTAGTTATCTTAGAATCTACCTCAATACCCTTACCGAAAACAATGTGACCAAGAAATACCACGAACCTCAACCAAAACACACATTTACTAAACTTTTCAAAGAGTTGTTGATCATTGAGGACTTGAAACACAATCCTCAAATGATTAGTATGCTCGTTTTCACTCCTTGAATAAATCAATATATCATCAATCAATACAATCACAAACATGTCAAGGTATTGTCTAAACACCCTATTCATCAAATCCATAAATGACACCAGAGCATTAGTCAAACCAAACGACATTACCAAAAACTCATAATGACTATACTGAGTTAAAATAGATGTCTTCTGATTGTCATCTTCCTTCACTCTCAATTGGTGATAACCCGATCGAAGGTCAATCTTAGAGAAGTAACTTGATCCTTGAAGTTGGTCAAACCAATCATCTATCCTTGGGAGAGGATATTTGCTCCTTAATGGTAACCTTAGAGAAGTAACTTGCTCCTTAAAGTTGGTCAAACAAATCATCTTTCCTTGGGAGAGGATATTTGTTCTTAATGGTAACCTTGTTCAATTGCCGGTAGTGGATACACATTAAAAGAGAACCATCTTTCTTTTTAACAAACAAAACCTGAGCATCCCATGGAGAGATACTTGATCACATGAAACCCTTATCCAATAAATCTTTAATTGCTCCTTTAATTCCTTAATTTCTGTCGGAGCCATACGATAAGGAGGAATAGAGAGAGGTTGCGTATCTGGGAGAAGGTCAATACCGAAGTCTATTTCCCTCTCGGGAGGAACACCAGGTAAATCATCAGAAACTACTTCCGGAAACTTTTTAACAACGGGGATCGACTCAAGAATAGGGGTTTCGAATTCTATATCCCTAACCCGAACAAGATGATATATGCAACCCTTAGAAATCATCTTTCTATCTTTAAGATAAGAGACAAACTGACTCTTAGGCATATAATTCTCCTCTTTCCATTCTAGGATGGATTCATTTGGAAACTGAAACTTGACTACACAGGTTCTATAATCAATAGAAGCATAACGTGAATGCAGCCAATCCATACCAAGGATAACATCAAAATCTAGCATATCAAGCTCTATAAGCTCAACATGAGTGACTCTATGGGACAAGGAAACTGGATACTTTTTATAGACCCTCTTAGCCATAATAGAATCACCAACAGGAGTAGAGATAGAAAAAGGATCTAACAACACATCCATGAGAATATCAAACCTCAAAGCCACCATATGGTGTCACTAAAGACAAGGTAGCACCGGGGTCAAGTAAAGCATAAACATCAAGTTGGAAGACTTTCAACATATCGGTAACCACATCGTGCGAACCCTCTTGATCATGACGAGTCTGAAGTGCATAGAATATGTTTTGCTTTTGACTCCCACTAGGACCGGATGAAGGATTTGGTTGAACCCATCGACAATTATCTTCCCCATTCTTAGCAATTGAAGGACAATCTCTTATCTTGTGTTCCATCTTACCACAACCAAAGCAAGCATTGGAGTCGGCTAGACATCGACCATTATGCTTCTTTCCACACTTAGCATAAGTAGTCAATGAAGATCCACTACCATTTCCTCCTTGAGGTTTAGGGTTAGACACCCTATCTTTGTTGAACTTAGGAAGAGCATTGGAGGAACCTTGACCAGAAAACCTTTGTCTGAACTTAGAATGACCATGTCCATCGGACCTTGAGTGTGAGAAATAACCATCACCGGTTTTGGCCCTCTTTGCCTCCCTAGACCTTTCCTTAAGTTTCTCCTCTTCAATTTGTTGAGAATAAATGATGAGACGAGAAATGTCCATATAATTGATAAGCATGGCGGTAAGACATTCCTTAACTACCATTTCAAACACACCCAAAACAAACTTACTCATTCTTTCCCTAGGATCGGCAACCGTAGTAGGAGCATATCTAGACAATTGTGTGAATTTAAAAGTATATTCCTTCACACTCATGCTTCCTTGATGAAGGTTGATGAACTCTAGTACGTTTGCCTCCATTATTTCAAGGGGAAATAACCTATCAAGGAAAGCAACCTTAAACTTTTCCTAATCGAGAGGACCAACATCAACTGCCTTCCTTTCCTTCCATTGGTTGAACCGAACTTGACAAACACCCTTAAGTTGGAAAGTAGCCAATTCCGCCTTTTCAACCGGCGTCACACTCATGATCATCAACACCTTATACACTTCATTAATGAACTCTTGAGGGTGTTCCTCAACCTTAGAGCCATGGAACTCCAGAGGATTCATTCTAGTGAAGTCTCTCACTCTAGTTGCCGCCGTACCGACATTTGGGTTCACGGGGACCGCAACTTCCCTATTGGCTTGAACCGTCATGGCTTGAGCCAACACTTGAAATGCAGCCCTAAACTTCTCATTAGTCACTTGTTCGGCCAAAGGGTCGACCGGAACTTGAGGAGCCTGAGGAGGAGCCTCTTGTTCCACATTATCTCCCACATTCCTTATAGCATATGCCCTTCGGGTGACCATATCCTTTAGAGCATCGGATAAGGGTTAGGAGCGAGACATTATAGGGTTAAACTCTATCGCATGACTTTAGAGTAATGAAAGAAGTGGAATTTCCTAAACATCTTATAGTCTCTCGTTCATAAGTGTGGTGCGCTTCACACTCATGAACAAGACTCTATTCGATGTGGCTTATGAGACTTCCTAGGACCTTTCAAAACCTTGTGCTCTGATTACCAAGTTTGTCATGACCCAAGGTAGACCCTAGGTGTAACATGGCGTATAAGACCCCGAGAGGCCCTATACAAACCACTTAGTATACATCGTACAAGATAATATAAATCAAGAGATTAAAAAAGACAAGTTCAAAACATAGTTTTATAAACGAAGTGGAAGTCTAAACAATGTCTCAAAGCCGTCTATACAAAGGGGTAATCGAGACGTAACCCGTACATCAAGTTTAGTTTGAAAAGTAAATATAATATGAAATAAAGGCTTGTTCCTCAAAAATTGAGGACTCACCAATCTTCAAACTTCTACTAAGAGATCTCTAGCCACGAAAATGTGAATCTGGAGCGTCAGACACTACATTTTAGAAGAATGTCGGTAAGAGTATGTGTTAGTACAAAAACTTACCAAGTATGATAGCAATGCATAAAGTATGAAAATCATGTAAAAAGGGATATTTTCATGATATGCAATGACCAAGTTAAAATATGAGATAAAAGAGTTAGAAAACATAAGTAATAAAAACATGGTCAATGCAAGTAGACATCATCTTTAAAACATTCGTAAGATACTACTTGAACTAACCTTGATTCATAAATATGGGAGATTTAACTTTAACCTACATGTAAGACCATGTGAGCTATTAACATGGAATCAAGTATTTACCCCGCACCAAAAAGAGGTGTTGTCACTTGCAAAGGTAAGAACCATGAACTTCTAGCTTACGTGGATCCACTAGCTAATGTCTATCTATACAACCTATGATGGCACATAGTTTATGGGACTTGGGTAATCGACACTTGTCTACTCGGTGCTAAGCATAACTCCCATGGAACATTGATTAGTCTTAAATTTCCTTAACATTCATGAGACATGGGTAATCTCCACTTGTGTTAGCATTGGAGGTCATGGGTAATCGCCGCTTTCCTCATTTTCAGAATAGATCCTTAACTTTGATTCATTTAAGGCGAGAAGACCTTTCAACCTTAGAATACTTTATGTGGAAAACCTTTCACATTCATCAAACAAATGGACCATCAATTATGCTTCACTCTCAAAGCAATTTCTATCATATTTCACCAATCTCATAAGAACATGCATATTTCAATAATTCTCCTTTCGTAGTTCAATACCCACTTTCAATCATAAATATCTAGAAAACATGGGTTAAACATAGGTTCATGGGGATTCTTCTTAAAAACATTGAATATTCTTAATTCATGCATAATACTTCATAAAATAATCAATTCTATCAACATTGAAAGGAACCCATGACATAGAAGAAAACTCTAACTTAATTGAGGGTTTCTAACTTTGTAAATTTGAGAATTTTAGGAACTCTATGGAGGAGAGGGTTCCATAGATGAAGACTATCATAACTTGATGCCAAAAGCTTGAAATGAATGGGGGATTTGGAGACTTGATCTTGAATCCCTAGTTTTCTTCTTCAACCTCTACAGAGAGAAATATTTGAGGGAATGAACTTGCTCTTCTTTTGAGAATTTGAGAGAATGATTTCATTTGGGTGTTTTGGGGGTTAAAAACTTTTATATAGGGCTTTGGGTTAAGGGAAAAACGATAGGGTATTGAATTAAAACAATCTGGAAAAGACCTGTAACACCTCAGAAATCAGACTTAGAGAATTACAGCAGAAAAACACCAGAAACAGTGAACCACGGCAGGGTTCACGGATCGTGAAAAGGACCACGGTCCATTGACCTGCTCGTAGAGTCACACCCTCCCAGCAGTGGTGGACCACAGAGCCTTTCACGGTCCGTGGACCACCACACAGGTCGTACTGGTGCTCGTGGGAGCCAGACAGAGTTCACAAGGCCCAGGCGTCAGACCACGAGGCCCTTCACAGGCCATGGTCTTGACGACGGGCCGTGGTGGTGTCCGTGGAAGGCCACCCAAGAACCAGTAGCTACTGGACCAAGGACCACGACCAGCTTCACGGTCTATGGTCCATTTGACGGCTCGTCAGAGGGGCCGTGGTCGGCTGCGTCAGGTTTTATCTTAGGGGTCGTTTGGTCTTTTCCCCTATGTGTTGGACCCCTAAACTACGTCGTTTAACCCCTAAACTACGTAGTTTTGGTCAGTTTTAGCCTAGTATCTTAATCAGATCTTTCCCTAATCTATCATTTACCAAAAAATCATCAAACTTAGAATGCGAAGAGGAGAAAGAGTCAACCAAGCCCTAGTCCAAGAACACAATAAGATTTCTTCAGTTCCACACCCGAAATTGAAGGATTTCTCCGTGAAATTTGTCACCAGGTATGTGAGATTTCACTAGTGGGTTCCTTTCACCCATTAGGTCCCTAGAATTAAGTCTAATTCTTGATTCCCTTCATATTATCTAGACCTAGGGTTCTCTTGAATGTTTGGAATTGTTGGGTTTTAGCTGTTAGAATGATCCAAATCAGATTATCATATTGTTGCTTAGTTCTTTGCATTATATTAAGAACCCTTGTGGTGTAGATTCGTTTAGTTCATGAATTACACTATCTAGGCCAGTTTAAACAGATATACATGCCTCAGATATTAAATGTCTCATTATTAGTATTACAATGTTGCATTCTCAGTTAGCATGTCAGAATCTCGAGCTATCCCGTTTCTTTCAATTATGTTGTAATTTATACATTCTAGTTGGGAGTAGGCTTAGACCGAGTGGACTAGGGTTCAGCATACCCGTATAGTCCCAAAACTACGTGCCCCCATAGGTTTATAAGTCCCCTCTATGGGCATTACATTTAGTGATCACGCCAGTCATGCCTCTATACCCTTGGCAAGGTATATTGGGTCCTCTCGATAGGGTGTATACATCGGACTCCATGTTTAGCTCACGTGATTTTATGCGGTTAATAGTAGCTCTCACAGTCAAACTCTAGTGCATTGACCAGGTTCCCAGTTATATTTCAGTATTCAGTTTCAGCATGTTATGTACTTGGTCATTGCATTCAGTTTAGTTCATGTTCAGTATATTCTTCAGGTTCATCTTATATCATTGATTAGTATGCTTTATTCAGTTCTGTATATATTGTTCAGCTTTATTCTATCCTGCATGCTCAGTACCTTTCAAGTACTGACGCATACTCTACACTACATCTTCTCGTGATGTAGGTTCAGGTCCTCAGCATCCAGATCACGTATAGATCGGTTCCTGATCTCCAGTTCAAAAACTTCAGTGGTGAGTCCTCATTCTTCAAGGATGATAAACATGTTTCCTATTTCAGTCCTTTATTTTTGTTTCAGTTTTAATTAGAGTTAGCTGGGGACATGTCCTAGCACCTCTAGTCAGTTAGAGGCTTATTTCAGACATAGAAAAATTCATCTTTAGCTTTTGAGTTATAGTTCAGTGTTCTAAACTCTTTCCCAGTATTTATATATTCAGACTAAGATTTGGAATTCCCCATCATTTAGTTATCTCATGTTTTAAGCTTCCGCACAATATTTTTCTTAAGTATGCTTATGATATGCCAACTCAGGGTTAGCTTGGGGTCACTCGTGATCCTAGGTCCCGTGTTTACGCCAAGAGGGTAGCCTCGGGGTGTGACAAACTTGGTATCAGAGCATTAGGTTTAAGTGTCCTAGGATGGCTGAAAAGTTTCACTAAGTAGAGTCTTTTTCATGGGTGTGAAGTGCACCACATCTAATGAGAAGGAGGCTACGAAGTGTTTTAGGGAAAACTTTACTTTCTTTCTATTCTTATCGTGCGTGGGTATGATCTACTTCTAACTCGTCGTTATACGTTTCAGATCATGCCTCCTCGTAGAGCTAACGCCAGGAATGCTAACCAGTTCCTCCAGTCCCAGATCAAGAGGTTTCAAATGCTGAGTTTTGGAATGCGATTCAGCTTTTGGCTCGGAGTGTGACTAACCAGAACAATCAGCAGGCCCCAGTTCCTCCCAATGCTAATAATGGGTCATCTGCAGCCAGGGTTAGTGATTTCATTAGGATGAATCCACCAAAGTTTCTAGGGTCACAGGTTGGTGAGGACCCACATAATATTATAGATGAGGTTAAGAAGATCTTTGGAGTGATGCAGGTAACTGGGAATGATAGGGTAAAGTTGGCATCCTACCAGCTCAATGATGTAGGTCACATTTGCTTCACGCAATGGAAGGAAATTAGGGGTACTGATGCAACTCCTGTGACTTGGGAATTCTTTACTGGAGTTTTTTTGGACAAATTCTTCAAGAGAGAGTTGAGGGAGGCTAAGGCTCAGGAATTTATGAATTTGAGGCAAAGTACAATGTCAGTCCAAGAGTACGGACTCAAATTCAACCAACTCTCCAGGTATGCCACTCATATGGTTGCTGATTCGAGGGCACAAATGAGTAAGTTTCTGTATGGAGTGTCCGACTTGGTGAAAACAGAGTGCAGAAATGCTATGTTGTTAGATGAGATGAATATCTCTAGGCTCATGACTCATGCTCAGCAGGTTAAGGGAGATAAGCTTAGGGAAATGGCTAAGGACAACAAAAAGGCTAGGACAGGTAACTATGAGTACTCTCAGCAGAAATCGAGTGGTGGAAATCTCTCGCAGTTTCAGTAAAGATCTTCAGCTCCAGCACCTTCATCAGCTAGTGCTTCATCTCCCCGGTTTAGACAAGATCAGAAAAGTAAGGCACCAGGCTCTAAGTCTCAGGGGAGTGTTTCAGGTAGCAGAACCTACCCAACTTATCAAAAATGTGGTAAGAACCATCGGGGCGAGTTGTTTGCAAGGAAACAAGGGTGTTTTTGATGTGGTCAGTCTGGCCATAGGTTGAGGGATTGCCCTTCTGCCAAATAGGGGCAAGGAGGTAACAATAGTAGGGCTTAGTCTACAGCACCAACAGGTCTCCCAACTCAGTAGTGTACTTCATCTAGTACAGGTGGCAGTCAGCGCCGGAACAGGTTGTATGGTCTTTAGACTCGCCAGGACCATGAAGATTCTCCTGATGTGGTCACTGGTACATTACAAGTCTTTCACTTAGATGTTTATGCTTTGTTAGATCCAGGGGCTACTCTTTCCTTTGTAACTCCTTATATAGCATGGAACTTCAGTTTAAGTCCAGAAACTCTTTCAGAACCCTTTTCAGTCTATACTCCAGTAGGTGACCCAGTTATAGCTAGAAGGGTATACCAAAATTGCCCTTTCTCAGTCTCTCAGAAAGTCACCTCAGCAGATCTTGTAGAGTTAGAAATGGTAAACTTTGATATCATTCTAGGCATGGATTGGTTACATTCCTGTTATGCCTCAATCGATTGTAGAACCAGGGTTGTTCGGTTTCAGTTTCCAAGTGAACCAGTCATAGAATGGAAGGGTAGTAGCTCAGTGCCTATGGGTCGATTCATTTCTTACCTTAAGGCCAGAAAGATGATTTCCAAGGGCTATATCTATCATCTTGTTCGGATTAAGGATTCTAACTCTGAAACCCCAAATCTTGAGTCAGTTCCAGTAGTAAATGAGTTTCCAAAAGTGTTTCCAGAAGATCTTCTCGGAATTCCCCCCGAAAGGGAAATAGACTTCAGAATTGATCTTCTTCTAGATACCCAGCCTATTTCTATTCCTCCTTACAGAATGGCTCCATCAAAGCTTAAGGAATTGAAAGAGCGGTTGAAAGACCTTCTAGATAAGGGCTTCATCAGACCTAGTATTTCGCCATGGGGTGCTCCAACGTTATTCATGAAAAAGAAAGATGGCTCTCTCAGGATATGCATTGACTATCGGCATTTGAAAAAAGTCACCATCAAGAATAAGTACCCTATCCCCAGGATTGATGACTTGTTCGACCAACTTTAGGGTGCTAGCCCTTTTTTTAAAAATAGTCCTCAGATCCGGTTATCATCAGCTCAGAGTCAGAGATAGTGACATCCAGAAAATAGCCTTCAGAACTCGATATGGTAATTATGAATTTGTAGTTATGTCTTTTGGACAAACCAATGCTCCTGTAACTTTTATGGATTTAATGAACACGGTGTTAAAGCAGTATTTGGACTTATTCGTTATCATCTTTATTGATGATATCATCATTTACTCTAGGAATGAGGAAGAACATGCGACTCATTTGAGGGTTGTCCTACAAACTCTCAATGATCGCCAGTTATTCGCTAAGTTTAGCAAATGTGAGTTTTGGTTGCAATCTGTTGCTTTCCTTGGTCATATAGTGTCTAGCGAAGGGATCCCAGTGGATTCTCAGAAGATTGATGCAGTGAAGCAATGGCCCAGACCCACCACTCCTACAGATATTAGAAGTTTCTTGGGTTTGGCTAGTTATTACAGAAGGTTCGTGGAAGGATTTTCATCCATAGCTTCTCCATTGACTAAATTCACTCAGAAGAAGGTTAACTTCCAGTGGTCAGATGAGTTTGAGAAGAGCTTCGCAGAACTTGGTTGACTACAGCTCCTGTTTTGACTTTACCAGAGGGTTCAGACGGTTATGTGATCTATTGTGATGCATCCAGAGTCGGCCTAGGTTGTGTGTTGATGCAACGAGGTAAGGTTATAGCTTATGCTTCTAGACAACTTAAGGTGCATGAGAAGAACTACCCCAATGATGACCTCGAGCTTGCAGCTGTGGTGTTTTCCCAAGAGATTTGGAGACATTACTTGTATAGTGTTCACGTAGATGTGTTCACAGACCATAAAAGCCTCCAGTATGTGTTCACCCAGAAAGAGTTGAATCTTCTTCAGAGGAGATGGCTGGAATTCCTCAAGGACTATGATAAGAATGTGCTTTACCATCCTGGTAAGGCCAATGTTGTAGCTGATGCTCTTAGCAGACTATCTATGTGTAGTGTAGCGCATGTTGAGGAAGAAAGGAAGGAATTAGCGAAGGATGTTCACCGGCTTGCTCGCCTAGGAGTTTGCCTTCTGAACATATCAGATGTTAGTGTAACAGTTCAGAATGGGTCAGAATCTTCATTGGTAGCGGAGGTTAAGGAGAAATAAGACAGTGATCCTATATTGCTTCAATTGAAGGGTGCAGTTCATCAGCAAAAAGTTGAGGTTTTCTCCCAAGGGGGAGATGGTGTGCTTCGCTACTAGGGTCGTTTATGTGTTCCTAAGGTGGATGATTTGAGGCAGCAGATCCTTACAGAGACTCATAATTCTAGGTATTCTATTCATCCAGGTGCCACTAAGATGTACCGTGATCTGCAGGAAGTGTTTTGGTGGAATGGCATGAAGAGGGATATAGTAGATTTTGTGGCTAAGTGCCCGAATTGTCAGCATGTGAAGGTAGAACATCAGAAACCAGGAGGTATGACTCAAGAGATTAACATTCCTACATGGAAGTGGGAAGTGATCAACATGGACTTCATTACAGGTTTACCTCGTACTCGCAGACAGCATGATTCCATTTGGGTAATAGTAGACAGAGTTACTAAGTCCACTCACTTTTTGGCTGTCAAGACTACAGATTCGGCGGAGGACTATGCCAAGATTTACATTAATGAGATAGTCAAGTTGTATGGGGTTCCTTTGTCTATCATCTCAGATAGAGGTCCACAGTTTACCTCTCATTTCTGGAAGTCATTTCAGAAAGGTCTTGGTACCCAGGTTAATCTTAGCACAACATTTCATCCACAGACGGATGGACAGGTAGACTATACCATTAATACTTTAGAGGACATGTTCAGAGCTTGTGTGATCGATTTCAAGGACAGTTGGGATGATCACCTTCCTCTTATAGAGTTCGCCTACAATAATAGCTATCATTCCAGTATTCAGATGGCCCCTTATGAGGCATTGTATGGGCGTAGATGTAGATCTCTAGTTGGTTGGTTTGAGGTAGGTGAAGCATCCTTGATAGGGCCAGATTCGGTTCATGAGGCTATGGAGAAAGTTCAGCTCATCAGAGATAGACTTAAGACAGCTCAGAATTTCCAGAAGTCCTATGCAGATGTAAGGAGAAGGGACTTGGAGTTCCAAATTGATGATTGGGTTTTCCTGAAGCTGTCACCTATGAAGGGGGTGATGAGGTTTGGCAAGAAAGGGAAGCTCAGTCCTAGATATGTAGGCCCTTACAAGATCTTGAAAAGGGTTGGTAAAGTGGCTTATGAGTTAGAGTTACCAGCAGAACTAGCTGCAGTCCATCCGGTATTTCACATTTCCTTGTTGAAGAAGTGTGTGTGTGATCCAGCATCTATAGTGCCATTAAAGAGTGTGGTTGTGAAGGATAGTCTCACTTACGAAGAGGAGCCAGTTGAAATCCTTGATCGTCAGATTCAAAAGTTGAGAAACAAAGAAGTCGCTTCAGTTAAGGTTTTGTGGAGGAGTCAGTCCATAGAGGGAGCTACTTGGGAAGCAGAAGCAGCCATGAAGGCCATGCATCCTCATCTCTTTCCTTCCGATTCCATTCCAGCTTGAGGTAATAGTTCCTCTCCAGTCTTTCAGTTACTCTTGCATAGATTAAGTCTTAGTATCATGTTCTTTCAGTTAGTCTTGCATTTTCAGCGTATTTACATGACCTTAGAAATCAGTTCAGTTAGATTTCAGTTTCCTGTACTTAGTGGTAGGATCTGCAACTCTTTCCCTCCATATTCAGCTAGTTTAGGCTTCATTCGAGGAAGAATGTTCCCACGGGGGAGATATTGTAATACCTCGTAAATCATACTTAGAAAACAGCAGCAGAAAAACACCAGAAACACTGAACCACGACAGGGTTCACCGACCGTGAAAAGGACCACGGTCTGTTGACCTGCTCATGGAGTCACACCCTCCTAGCAGTGGTGGACCACAGAGCCCTTCACGGGCCGTGGACCACCAAACGGGCTGTACTAGTGCTCATGGGAGCCAGGCAGAGTTCACCAGGCCCGGGAGTCAGACGATGGGGCCCTTCACGGGCCGTGGTCCTGACGACGGGCTGTGGTGGTGCCCGTGGAAGGCCACCCCAGAACCAGTAGCTACTGGACCAAGGACCACGACCAGCTTCACGGTCCATGGTCCCTTTGACGGCCCTTTAGAGGGGTCGTGGTCGGCTGCGTCAGGTTTTAAGTCAGGGGTCGTTTGGTCTTTTCTCCTATGCGTTGGACCCCTAAACTACGTAGTTTTGGTCAGTTTTAGCCTAGTAGCTTAATCAGATCTTTCCCTAATCTATCATTCACCAAAAATTCATCAAACTTAGAACGCGAAGAAAAGAAATAGTCGACCAAGCCCTAGTCCAAGAACGCAACAAGATTTCTTCAGTTCCAGCCCCGAAAACGAAAGATTTCTCCATGAAATTCATCACCAGGTATGTGGGATTTCACTAGTGGGTTCATTTCACCCATTAGGTCCCTAGAATTCAGTCTAATTGTTGATTCCCTTCATATTATCTAGACCTAGGGTTTTCTTGAATGTTAGAAATTGTTGGGTTTTAGCTGTTAGAATGATCCAAATTAGATTATCATATTGTTGCTTAGTTCCTTGCATGATATTCAAAACCCTAGTGGTGTAGATTCGTTTAGTTCATGAATTACACTAGCTAGGCCAGTTTAAACAGATATATATGCCTCAGATATTGAATGTCTCATTATTAGTATTACAATGTTGCATTCTTAATTAGCAAGTCAGAATCTCGAGCTATCCAGTTTATTTCAATTATGTTATAATTTATATATTCTAGTTAGGAGTAGCTTACCCCGAGTGGACTAGGGTCGGCGTACCCGTATAGGCCCAGAACTACGTGCCCCCGTAGGTTTATAAGTCCCCTCAGTGGGCATTACATTTAGTGATCACGTCAGTAATGCCTCTATACCCTTGGCAAGGTATATTGGGTCCTCTCGATGGGGCGTATACATCGGACTCTACGTTTAGCTCACGTGGTTTTATGTCGGTTAATAGTAGCTCCCACAGTCAGACTCTAGTGCATTGACCAGGTTCCCAGTTATATTTCAGTATTCAGTTTCAGCATGTTATGTACTTTGTCATTGCATTCAGTTTAGTTCATGTTCAGTATATTCTTCAGGTTCATCTTATATCATTGATCAATATGCTTTATTCAGTTATGTATATATTGTTCAGCTTTATTCTATCTTGCATGCTTAGTACCTTTCAAATACTGACGCATACTCTGCGCTACATCTTCTCGTGATGTAGGTTCAGGTCCTCAGCATCCAGATCACGCATAGATCGATTCCCGATCTCCAGTTCAGCAGCTTCAGTGGTGAGTCCTTATTCTTCGAGGATGATAGACATGTTTCTTATTTCAGTCTTTTATTTTAGTTTCAGTTTTTACTAGAGTTAGCTGGGGACATGTCCTAGCATCTCTAGTCAGTTAGAGGCTTATTTCATACATAGACAGATTCAACTTTAGCTTTTGAGTTATAGTTCAGTGTTCTAAACTCTTTCCCAGTATTTATATATTCAGACTTAGATTGGGTATTCCCCATCAATTAGTTATATCATGTTTTAAGCTTCCGCACAGTATTTTTCTTAAGTATGCTTATGATATGCCAGCTCAGAGTTAGCTTGGGGTCACTCGTGATCCTAGGTCCCGTGTTTACGCCAATGGGGTAGCCTCGGGGCGTGACAAAACCCAAAAACCCTTGACTTAAAACTGACGTAGCCACTTCAAGGTGGCCTTCATGGCCCGTCAAGGACTCTATGAGCCGTTATGGCCATCGTGGTACTTGACCAGTGGCCAGGGGAAGGGATCCTTTCCTGGTAGGTCACTTGACAACCCCAACCACGACCCGTCAACCTCCTCACGGGCCATCTAGGCCTCTGTAGGAGGGACGCTGGCCTTGGCAGTTTCTAGGAGGTCTTCACGAGTCGTTATCCTCTACACGGGTTGTCTAGGCCTCCATGAGAGGGACTCCTGCGCGGCAGTTTTGGGGAAACTTACCTCGAAGCCCTTTCACTTACCGTGGTCCCCTTCACGGCCTGACTAAGGCTCCGTGAAGGGTTCCATGGACCAGTTCTTTGCTTGTGAGTTCCCTATCAACCTTCTTTCTACTCTTTCTTTAATTCGAGGTGTTACAACTATAAATGAGATAATTTTTTTGTTAATGTGACTTTTATGTGAAGATACTTGAGTGAAATCAAATATTGGTATAAATTTATTATTTCTAACCAATATTTGTCTTGTGATTGTTGGTTACGCAAATTCAAGAGTGGATTATTCTGACGAGAAAGTAGATTGGATATTGAATTATAAGAGTCCTAAGCTCGAATATTAAACAATAAATCAACAATTTTTTTTACCATGACCCAAAAACCAGGTGTGTGGAAACATGTCTTATCCCACCAAGACAGATCAGTCTAATCAAACGTTGATGAGATAAATGTGAAAGTAATAACATAATAAAGGGTTAACCATAACATGAACATGCAGAAAATAACATAATATAACTCAAATACCAGCAAAACCTGGTGTCACATGTACAAACCTCTAAGTATTACAACAGATTCAAAAGAAATACAAGTCTAAATGTCTTTGTATCTAGAACAGAACAAGGACATAATGAAAGAGTAAGTGATGTCTGCTGAGATGAGAAGCATCTACCTCGCAAAGTCCCAAATCAAGTCTCAGACAAAGATGAGTAGGGGTGATCAAGACAATTCAGGCTCGTAACTTACACAAGTGTAGAAATCAGTAGAGTACCAAACAACAACTGTCCTCAACAAGCATCCCTAATTAAACCAAAGTAAAGAAATACTAAACATAGGTACTCCAAACACATCATTTGAACCTCCACATACTACAACCTACATAGAAATCAAATCATCCCAACCTAGCAATTCACAATTCATAGAGGAACATAGTACTTGTAAGACACTGCAACTTGCACATCAACATATTCAAATCATCATCACAATCTTTCATAATCAAATAACGACAATGCCGTGGAAAATCACTCATAAGGGTCAAGGAAATAAGAATGGAGTGCAATGAAATGTAGTGTAATGTCATATAGAGTGATGCATGTCTATTCTAATGATACACACCCGCTGATTATCAAATCGGGACCCATGAGGGACTCACTAGGTCCATGCATCTGCCCAAACAATTTCCCTTCGGCATCAATGAAACTATTTGGTATAGCCAGAACCATTTCCCTTCGGCATCAATGAAACTATTCGGTATAGCCAGAACCATTTCCCTTCGGCATCAAATCAATCACCTAAACCATTTCCCTTCGGCATAAATATCAATCAAATTCTTATCATAGTGTTTCAGAACTAATGCAAATAGACATGTTCACACGAATAGTGAGAAGATGACAAATTCTATATCAATACTCAATCAACACTTACACAATTATGACACATAATCAATAGTGAGTCAATATAACCGTTCAAACCATTCATGACACATCATACATTAAAATATCAACGAATTCCTTTTTACACCACAATATCATCACTAGAATTCAATCAACATTGATCAATGGGCAAGAATTATGAAACCCTTCACTAATTCATCAAATTACTCTTAATCACACATTAATGCATACAAGGTTCAATACTCTTAACGAATAGTCAAAGAGGTCCACTTGCATTGAAAGAGAAAATAATCAACTCGGCACTTGAGCCTTCTCTCTACGATGAGTCTTCAAGTCTACATAATCTAATCAATAATAATTCAAATAATAAATCATGAACTTTCACCCATAAAATGGATTTTACAAACCAGATCCAAATCGACCCAAAAAGTTATTCCGGGCTAGGGTTAAATATGAAATTTTGTGGAAAATCAAGGTACCCAAAGATTTTGGAACTCATAAATGAAATCATAAAGAAAAACGAGTTGGAATTCTCCTTAAAACCCCAATTTACCAAGAATGCAACTTCAAGAGAAAACCCCCAAACTTTGAATTTCAAAATAAGGATTTAGATATAAAAATCATGAAATCATAATTGGGTAATGAAGGAAGAGAGTTAAAATCACTTACCCAATAGTTTTAGCTTGAAAATTCTCCTTAGAATAACCCCCTAGAGCTCTCAACATCCAACAATAGAGAAATGGGGGCAAAATTCATGTTTTGGGAAGTTTCATTAAATTGTCAAGCCATTAGTCTTCACGAACGTGGTTGCCCTACCACGATCATAGAGACCACACAAACTAACCCTCTGTGAACATGGAGACCACTCTACGAACTCGAAGGTCTATACCTTGACCCTCCGCGAATGCAACCTAGACCCTATGAATGCGAGGGTCTACTAACCTAGCCCTCCGCAAATGCAGAGGCCATCCCACCATACCCTTTGTGAATGCGGCCAAGCACTGTGAACACGAAGGAGATGCCAGCACCAAAACACAATAATAATCAAGACATAGAAATATTCACCCAAAGGGCCCTTGAGATTTGTTGGGAATATCGTGCATACAAACCAGATATGATACCCAACTAAACTCGATGTTTCAGACTATATGGAACTATCAAAAAATGGATTTGACGTCTCCTTGACAAAAAACATGTTAAAGTCGCAATAAACTAACTTTAACTCAAAACTACTAACCTACCCTCAGAACTTCTAACATATCAACCAAGACCTCACGTAGGCCTAAAATCACCATCTGAATTCAATAGAATAATTGGAAATCTTATCTGAGAGTCCGAACTCTGAATGCTGATCAAAGTCAAGTCTTGGTCTAAATACACTAAAACTTCCAACTCAATAGCTTAAATCCAAATAAATACTTTGAAACTAAAAACAAAAACACTCCTAGACGAAATTCTACATTCCAGAGCTAATGGAATTGACGAAATTCTATTCCGAGACTTTGAAATGTCCTATTTCTTAAGAAATTACTTTTATGTGTGAAATGCCCTTTTTTCCTTCCCCTAAACATTTCTTGCTTATTATGTGTTGTGGAAATGTTTAGTGTAGTCTCTGATGCGATCAAGTAAGGTTTGGGTGGATTTGAGCCTTTTGAGTTGAGTTATATTGAAATGGTTGACTTTGGTCATCATTTCGTGATTTGAACATTGGATGATGATTCTATCAGTTTCATTGGGTCCAGAACGTCGAGTTGGATCTAGTATAATGGTAGGTTAGAGTCTTGATCCCTTAGGTTGTAATTTATTTATTTAGGTAAAAAGTAGAATTTTTGACCTAAATGGGTTCTGAGAGGGTACTTTGGTCATAACAATCTTTTTTTTTGAAATCTGATGATTCCACTGGTTCCAAAACATATTTTATGATGAATTTACATTATTGGTTCATGATTTTAGGGTTCCGGATGAGTTTCGAAGGTCAAAAAGATGTTTTAAAGGTCGACGGTGCACACTTTTAGCGACAGAAAAATAGTCTTTTAGTGATGGAAAATGGGTTTTAGCAATGTAATCGCTGAGTTATATATCTATTCGAACCCATTTCATATTTTTGATATTTTGGGATCTAGAAAGGCCTGAGGTGATTTTTGAGGTGTTTTTCTTTCATAATCATTGGGTACGTATTTCTAACCCTATTTTTACTCTTTTACCAAGAATATCTCTTTCATATATCATGATTTTTATCCACAAAGTGGAGATTTGAAACCCCAAAGTAGAGATATCGGAAACTGTTTATTTAAAGGTCGATTTTGAATGAGTTTTCATTGATTTTCGGGATTTAAGGTCCTTGTATTGTGGGTAAACTGATTTGAAGAAGAAGGAGTCAACCTAGGGTTTCAAGTCAAAGTCTCTTGCAAAGATTTTACAAAATTTCTCATTTTTAAAAACATTTGACATGTGGGTTTTGGGGTTTTTCCCCAAGTTGGAAAAATTGGTAATTTCTTGATTTGGAACTCGTTGTTTGCTAGATTTTAATGGGTTATTCAACCCCAAATCCCTTTTTACTTGTAGAATATGTTCTTCAAATAAAATTATGATTTTATCCTTCCCGATTCCGTAGAGTTTTTCGGACTATTTTAACCCTAATTCCTAACCTTAGCTATATGGGTATTGTTGTAACCTTTTTAATGATTCCTTTACATTCTTGATAGTTGAGGATCATTTTAAAGATTGTTTGATAGAAGAAAAGTTTCGGTAGAGTGGTTCGGGTGATGTTTCGACCTACGAGGTAGGTTTGGCTTATCCTTCTTCTAGACTGGGTTGGGTAATTGATTATTCTTATGAACTAGACTATGGTATGGAATAGTAGCATGACATAGAGATGTTTGAAATTGTATACTTTATTGTTTCACCCGTGTTAGGGCTTATTTGTAATGTTTTGCCCGTGTGGGAGGCTTGTGTGTGATGCTTAGCCTATGTGGGGGCCTTATATGATATTACTATCTGCTTGGAGAGCATGTGATTCATGTGATTACCCAAAGAGGGGTTTGAGATGATAATTCTAGAATATTTGACTTGAAATGCCCGAGTTAGGGGCTTGAACTTATTTTTTATCACATCTTAAAATGAAAGGAATGTTTCCAAATGGTAAAGGCTTATTTCAAATGAGTTCTTCCATTATTTTGTCTTATGATGGTGTGTATCATGATTTATTAAGTTTGGGAACTTTGAACTCTTTTAGACCGATGTTGAATAGATTATGCCTTTGTGTTGTATTCAAACACCTCGGAAGTTGGAAAGTAAAAAATAAAAGAAAAATGCATGTTCTACGAGTCCAACCTACGGGCCATAGGAATGGAGTCATAGACCTCGAGCTGAGTTTTTGGAAAATTAAGTTTCTGAAGTTGACCAATGGATGAGCAGGACGAACCGTAGGAGTTTTGACGGACCGTAGAAAGGTCCCGTAGAAGTGTTCCAGACATGGTGAAATTTTGGAGTTAAAGTTGAGTTCTACGGACCAGAGAGAGCCCTACGGGCCGTAAAAATGTATCGCCAAATTTGGATGATGTTTAAGGCTCGAGTATTTGGTCTACAATTGACCAGTACAGACCGTAGGTCAATCTGACAGTTATTTTAAGGGTATTTGTATTTTCCTATACTTATAATTCCTATACTACATAATTTTTGTCACGACCCAGGGGTATCCCCTATATGTAACATGGCGTATAGAACTCCAAAGGACTCCATACAAGCCACTTAGCTCTTATAACATAAGAAATAGAACAATAAGATTAATATAATAGTCCAAGTCCAAACATTTTATAAAACGAAAAGCGGAAGTCTAAACTCATGTCTCAACATAGACATCTAATACAATAGAATGAAATTAGGCCTAGCCCATACATCATGTCCAAAAGGGAAATACAAGAAAGAAACTGAACAATAACTCCGTCCTCGAAACATGAGGACTCACCAAAGCTCGGGAAATCACAAACTCAACAACTAGCCGCAGGACTCGGAAACCTGTCTGTCGGACCCTACATTTGGGAAAAATATAGGCAAGAGTATGTGTTAGTACAAAACAATGTACCAAGTATGATAGCCATGCATAAAACATTTAAAACATGCTAAAAAGGGACATTTCATTTCATGACATGCTATTGAGCAAGTTAAACATCATATGATAGAGTTATAAAACATAAGTCATAAATCATGGTCAATGCAAGCTAACTTCTTCTTTAACATCTTTGAACTCATACTTGGTACTCCTTGAGTAACCTTAGTTCATTATTACTTGTGGGGAATTAGCCTTAACCGACATGAGACCATGTGAGCTATAACATGATCCCCCGGTGTCTCCCACACCGAAAAGAGTTGTTCTACTTGCCGAAGGTAGAACTAAGAACTTCTAGCTTATGTGGATCCACTAGCTAATCAACTTATGGGGGCACATAGTTTATGGGATAAGGAAATTGCTACTAGAAACCCGGCCTCTACTACAGGGAGCTTCCATCTCATGAGATTACTTTGGAAACCCGGCCTCTACTACGGGAGAGCTTCCATCTCATTATCAATATCCACTCGGTGCTAAGGATAAATTCCCACGGAATAGTCATTTCTTACTAGACTTCATTATTCACGAAAGAGTGCCATTGGCCTACCGATTCAAGCTAGTTTCATTAAGATATCTCCTAGTCTTTTATTCAATTAGGTGAGAAAGCCTTGCAACCTAAGAATCCTTTCTATGTGAGAAAACCTTTCACATCATGCTAGTATATGTTTAAGTGAGAATAGTGTTTCACAACACCACATCATCATTGGTACTTTACTCTCAAGCACCCTTAATACATTTGCATAGATTTCATAAAATAATGCATAAGTCCATAATTCACCTCCTTGAGGTCAAAACCCAATTTCAATCATCAACTCTTAGAAAACATGGGTTAGATATGGATTTCATTGTAAATTCATGTAAAACTAGTAATACATGCTCAATTCCATAAAACTCTTCCTTGAAGATCAAAATCCCTCAACATATGGTTCATAACTTGAAAACATAGGGATCATATGGGTTCATAGGAGAATTCATCATAAAAGCATTGCAATTCATGCATAGAAGATCATAATTAACTCATTTAAATCAATATGAAAGAGAACTCATGATAATTGATAAAAACTCTAACTCAATTGGGGAATTCTACCTTTTGAAATACAGAGATTTAGGAATTCCGTGGATCAAAACTATCATACCTTAACTCCAAATGCTAGCCTTCAATGGAGAAATTGGAACCTTAGCTTGAAACCCTAGGTGAATCATTCTTCTTCTTCTTCTTCTTCTTTTTCAAGTCTCTAAAAAAAGAATATTTGAGAGGAATTGGTTTTCTTTTGGGAATTTGGATGAATGAAATAAATGGGGTGAATTTGGGGGTAAAAAGACTTATATAGGGGTTCTAAATGTAGGCAAAGCAACATATTATAAGAATTAATTAATTAGGAAAAGACCCAACTAACCCTAAAATAATAACTGATAGCAGCCACCGACGGACCCAGTCGACGGACCGTGGTCTGACCTACGGCTCATCCTGGTGGAACGTCGTTTGGTGGTCAGAGACTTGATCTTTGGGGGTTCGAACCACAGACCTCCAACCACGGACCGTGGTCTGACCAACGTTCCATTGGTCAGGTCGTGGTTCTGGAACCTCAGAACTCACTTGGGTAGGCCAACCACGGACCACACCTACGGTCTGTGGTCCACTCCCTGAGCTGTGGGTGGCCGGCGTGGTCTGGCACCTGTAATTTTCTGGAAATCTGCTATTTTGGTCTTTTTGAATACGGGGTGTTACAATATCTCCCCCATTGGGATCATTCGTCCTCGAATGAGGTTTAAACTGGTTGTAAAAGAGTAGGAGAGGAATTAACAACCCAACCTAACAATGCAATGCATACAACCAAGGAGGAACTATCGACTCCAAGCTAGGACGTTCTCAAAACATCATAAGAGGGGTGAAACTAACTCTATCAGCCCATTATGCATGCAATGCACATAAATAAGGAGGAAACATCAACTCCAAACTCATCATACTCAAATGCAACATAAGGAAGTAGGAACTACATCTAGCAACCCAATATGCATGAATTCTCAAAATTTCTCATGTTCAAGGAGGAACTACCTTCTCCAAGCTAAAAGCATGATCAACACAATCTCATGGAGCCTCTATGAAATTTAATCTAAAAAAGCATAGCTAATGCATGTTCATCAATTCATTTCATGAAGTCTATAGGCAACTCATACTCAATGCACAACAATATGAGGAAAATCAATCATACAAACTATTTTTCTTTCAAAACACAAGTTTTCATGAACATGCATAATCATAAGGAAATCATGGAAACACATAAAAACACATGACTCCCAAAACAAGTACAACTCAAGAGGAACTCATTACCTCAAGTTAGAATAGGAGTAGAAGGAAAGAGATGGGGATATAGGGACATCATATCGGCCTTGGCCTCCCAAGTAGCACCCTCAACTAATTGGTTCCTCCACAAAACCTTCACGGAAGCTATTTCCTTCTTTCGCAATCTCTTAACTTGCCGGTCCAAAATCTCAACCGGAACTTCCTCATAAGAAAGACTCTCATCAACCCCCAACCCTTCTAGGGAAACTATGGATGTCGGATCTCCAACACACTTCTTAAACATAGAGATATGGAAAATGGGATGCACGGTTGCCAACTCATTTTGCAAAGCTAACTCATAAGCAACCTTACCCACACATCTCAAAATATGATATGGGCCTACATATCAGGGACTAAGCTTTCCCTTCTTACCAAATCTCATTACACCCTTCATGGGTGAGATTTTCAAGTAAACCCATACGTTAACATCAAACTCTAAATCCCTTCTTCTCACATCGGCATAAGACTTTTGCCGATGTTGAGCCGTTCTCAACCTCTCTCTAATGAGTCAAACTTTATCAATGGCCTCATGAACCAATTCGAGACCTATTAGGGTAACTTCACCCACCTCAAACCAACCTATGGGAGATCTACACTTCCTACTATATAAGGCCTCAAATGGAGCCATACCGATACTTTAGTGATAATTGTTATTGTAAGTAAACTCAATCAATGGAAAATGGTCATCCCAATTGCCTTTAAAATCGATCACACAAGACCTTAACATATCTTCCAAAGTTTAGATCGTACGCTCCGCTGGCCCATCGGTTTGGGGATGAAAAGCCGTGCTAAGCTTAACCTTAGTGCCAAGCCCCTTTTGGAATGACTTCCAAAACTGAGAAGTGATTTGGGTACCACAATCGGAAATAATGGACAAAGGGACTCCATGTAGCCTTACCATTTCTATTAAGTACAACTTGGCATAGTCCTCCGTTGAGAAGGAAACTTTGACGGGAAGGAAATGAGCCAATTTTGTCATCCGATCTACTATCACCCAAATAGAGTCATGTTGTCGCCGGGTGCGAGGCAAACCAACAATAAAGTCCATATTCAAGTCTTCCTACTTCCAAGTAGGAGTGCTAATATCTTGGGACAAACCTCCCTGTTTCTGATGCTCAACCTTCACTTGTTGGCGATTTTGACACTTAGCCACAAATCCCGCAATATCCTTCTTCATCACATTCCACCAATAGACTTCTCGTGAATCACGGTACATCTTGGTGTCTCCTGGGTGAAGGGAATACCGCGAACTATGAGCTTCTTTCAAAATTTGTTCCATCAAGTCATTCACATTTGGAACACATAATCGACCTTGGTATCTAAGCACCCCATCTCCCCCTTAGGAGAAAGCCTCAACGGATTTCTTAAGCACCGCCTCTTTTAATTCTACCAAAATTGGATCAAGACTTTGCTTGGCTTTCACATCCGCCAAAAAAGATGATTCAGAACCATTGTGAACCATAATGCCACCCTTGGTAGAGTCTACTAGTTGAACACCTAATCGAGCCAATCTATGAACATCTCGAAACAACTCTTTCTTTTCCTCTTCAATATGAGAAGCACTTCTCATAGATAATCGACTAAGAGCATCCGCTACCACATTAGCTTTACCGGGGTGATAAAGAACACTCATATCGTAATCCTTCAATAACTCAAGCCACCTTCTTTGGCGAAGATTCAAATCCTTTTGATTAAACACATATTGCAAACTCTTTTGGTCAGTAAACACATCCACATGAACTCCATACAAATAGTGTCTCCAAATCTTTAGAGCAAAGCCGACCGCCGCTAACTCAAAGTCGTGAGTAGGATAATTCTTCTCATGGGTTTTAAGTTGCCTTGAGGCATAGGCAATAACTTTGCCATTTTACATAAGCACACACCCTAGCCCAATTCTTGAGGCATCACAATAAACCAGAAACCATCCATCCCTTCCGGTAAGGTCATCACCGGAGCGGAAGTAAGTCTATCTTTCAACTCATGAAACCTCTTTTCATATGCTTCGGACCATATAAACTTAGCCTTCTTTTGAGTCAAAGCCATCAATGGAGAGGCAATTGAAGAGAAACCCTCAACAAACCTTTTATAGTAACTGGCCAAACCCAAGAAACTTCTAATATCCGAGGGAGTTAGAGGTCTAGGCCAACTCCTGACCGCATCCGTCTTTCTAGGATCCACCTCACTACCCTTGCTTGAAACAATATGACCAAGGAAAGATACAGACCTTAACCAAAATTCACATTTCCTAAACTTTGCAAAAAGTTGTTGGTCCTTAAGAATTTACAACACGATCCTCAAATGATCAATATGCTCATCCTCACTCCGTGAGTAGATCAAAATATCATCAATGAACACGATAACAAACATGTCAAGGTATTGTCTAAACACCTTATTCATCAAGTCCATAAACGCCGCCGTAGCATTAGTCAACCAAACGACATCAATAAGAACTCATAATGACCATACCGAGTTTGAAAAGCCATCTTTGGAATGTCATCATCTTTCACCCTCAATTGGTGACAACCCGATCGGAGATCAATCTTAGAGAAATAACTTGCCCCTTGAAGTTGGTCAGACAAGTCATTTATCCTTGGGAGAGGATACTTGTTCTGAATATTCACCTTGTTCAACTGTCGATAATCGATACACATTCGGAGAGAACCATCCTTATTTCTAACGAACAAAACTGGAGAACCCCAGGGAGAGATACTCGGTCGGATGAAAGCCTTATCCAACAAGTCCTTTAACTGTTCTTTCAACTCCTTAAGTTCTGCCGGAGCCATACGGTAAGGAGGAATAGAGATAGGTTTTGTATCTGGGAGAAGGTCAATACCGAAGTCTATTTTCCGCTCGGGAGGAATACCGGGTAAGTCATCCGGGAACACTTATGGAAACTCATTGACAACGGGGACCGACTCAAAAGAAGGGGTTTCAGAATCTACATCCCTCACCCTTACTAAATGGTGCAACCCTTAGAAATCATCTTTCTAGCTTTAAGATAAGAGACAAACTGACACTTAGGCATAAAATTTCCCCCCTTCCACTCTACGATAGGCTCATTTGGGAACTGAAACTTGACTACACGAGTTCTACAATCGATAGAAGCATAACATGAGTGCATCCAATCCATCCCAAGAATCACATTAAAGTCTAACATATCAAGCTCTACCAAGTCAACAAGAGTAACTCTATGGGACAAGGAAACGAGACACTTTCTATAGACCCTCTTAGCCACAATAGAATCACCAACAGGAGTAGAGACAGAAAAAGGTTCTAGAAACACTTTGGGGAGCACATCAAACCTCATAGCCACATATGGCGTCACAAAAGACAAAGTAGCACCGGGATCAAGTAAAGCATATACAGCAATTTGGAAAACTTTCAACATACCGGTAACCACATCCGGAGAACTCTCTTGTTCACCTCTAGTCTGAAGAGCATAGAAGTGGTTTTTCTTAGGAGCATTGGAATCCGAACCACTAGGAGTAGCTTGCTTTCCCTCTCTCCCCTTAGACATAAGCATTAGACAATCCCTCATTTTGTGATCACTTTTACCACAACCATCCGAGCTGGCTAGGCACTTACCATCATGCTTCCTTCCACACTTAGTGCAATTAGACCTAGGCAATGAAGATACACTACCATTAACTCCTTGAGGCTTAGGGTTAGACACCCTATCTTGGTTGAACTTAGGAGGAGAATTGGAGGAACCTTGACCGGAAATCCTTTGTTGGAATCTTGGGCGATCTTGTCCATCGGACCTTGTGTTAGAGAAATTCCCATCACCGGTCTTAGCCCTTTTTGCCTCCCTAGACCTTTTCTTGAGTTTCTCCTCCTCAATTTGTTGTGGATGCACCATCAGACGAGAGATGTCCATATCATGAATGAGCATTGTTGTTCGGCATTCTTTAACCACCATTTCGGACATACCCGATACAGACTTACACATTCTAGCCCTTGAATCCACAACCATTGATGGAGCATACTTAGACAATTGAGTGAACTTTAGAGCATACTCCCTCACACTCATACCCCCTTCTCGAAGGTTAATGAACTCTAGCACCTTAGCTTACCTCATCTCAATGGGAAAGAATCTTTCAAGAAATGCGGCCTTAAACTTCTCCCAATCAAGAGGACCCACATCTTTCGGCCTCCCTTCTTTCCATTGATTATACCACACTTGAGCCACACCTTATAATTGGTAAGAGGCCAACTCCGCCTTTTCCACCGGCGTAACTCCCATGATCATCAAAATCTTATAGACCTCATCAATAAACTCTTGAGGATCTTCCTCAAATTTTGAACCATGAAACTCCAGAGGGTTCATCCTTGTGAAGTCCCTCACTCTTGAAGCCACCGAATTCACATTTGAGCTTGCGGAAACCACAACCTCCCTATTGGCTTGGGCCGTAACCGTTTAAGCCAACACTTGAAAGTAGCCCTGAACTGCGCATTAGATACATGCTCGGCCAAAGGTTCGGCCGGAACTTGAGGAGCTTGGGGAGGAGCTTCTTGTTCCAAATTCTCCTTCACATTCCTTCTAGCATAAGCTATTCGGGTAGCCATATCCTGAAGAACATAAGATAAGGATTAGGAGAGAGACCTTATAGAGTTAAAACTCTAATGCACGACTTAAGGGTAATGCAAGAAGTGGAGTTTCCTAATCATCTTGTAGCCTCTCATTCATAAATGTGGCGCGCTTCACACTCATGAACAAGACTCTACTAGACGTGGCTTATGAGACATCCTAGGACCATTCTAAACCTTGTGCTCTGATACCAAGTTTTTCATGAAACAAGGGTACCCTCTAGATGTAACATGGCATATAGAACCCCGAAGGACTCCATACAAGCCACTTAGCTCTCATAACATAAGAAATAGAACAATAAGAGTATTATAATAGTCCAAGTCCAAACATTTTATAAAACGAAAAGCGAAAGTCTAAACTCATGTCTCAACATAGCCATCTAATACAATAGAATGAAATTGGGCCTAGCCTATACATCATGTCCAAAAGGGAAATACAAGAAAGAAACTGAACAATAACTCCGTCCTTGAAACATGAGGACTCACCAAAGCTTGGGAAATCATGAACTCAACAAACAGCCACGAGACTCGGAAACCTGTCTATCAGACCCTACATTTGTAAAAAATGTAGGCAAGAGTATGCGTTAGTACAAAACAATGTACCAAGTATGATAGCAATGCATAAAACATTTAAAACATGCTAAAAAGGGACATTTCATTTCATGAAATGCAATTGAGCAAGTTAAACATCATGTGATAGAGTTATAAAACATAAGTCATAAATCATTGTCAATGCAAGCTAACTTCTTCTTTAACATCTTTGAACTCATACTTGATACTCCTTGAGTAACCTTAGTTCATTATTACTTGTGGGGAATTAGCCTTAACCAACATGAGACCATGTGAGCTATAACATTATCCACCGGTGTCTCCCACACCGAAAAGGGTTGTTCTACTTGCTGAAGGTAGAACTAAGAACTTATAACTAACGTGGATCCACTAGCTAATCAACCTATGGGGGCACATAGTTTATGGGATAAGGAGATTGCTACGAGAAACCCGACCTCTACTACAGGGGAATTTCCATCTCATGAGATTACTTTGGAAACCCGACCTCTACTACGGAAGAGCTTCCATCTCACTATCAATATCCACTCGATGCTAAGCATAAATTCCCACGGAATAGTCATTTATTACTAGACTTCATTGTTCATGAAAGGGTGCCCTTGGCCTACCGAATCAAGATAGTTTCATTAAGATAGCTCCTACTCTTTAATTCAATTAGGTGAGAAAGCCTTTCGACCTAAGAATCCTTTCTATATGAGAAAACCTTTCACATCATGCTAGTATGTGTTTTAGTGAGAATATCCTTTCACAACACAACATCATCATTGGTACTTTACTCTCAAGTACCCTTAATACATCTGCATAGATTTCATAAAACAATGCATAAGTCCATAATTCACCTCCTTGAGGTCAAAACCCAATTTCAATCATCAGCTCTTAGAAAACATGGGTTAGATATGGATTTCATCATAAATTCATGTAAAAATAGTAATACATGCTCAATTCCATAAAACTTTTCCTTGAAGATCAAAATCCCTCAACATATGGTTTATAACTTGAAAACATATGGATTACATGGGTTCATAGGGGAATTCATCATAAAAGCATTGAAATTCATCAATTCATGCATCAAGATCATAATTAACTCATTTAAAACAATATTAAAGAGAACCCGTGATAATTAATGAAAACCCTAACTCAATTGAGGAATTCTACCTTTTGAAATAGAGAGATTTAGGAACTCTGTGGATGAAAGGAATCCATGGATGAAAACTATCATACCTTAACTCCAAATGCTAGCCTTCAATGGAGAAATTGGAACCTTAGCTTGAAACCTTAGGTGAATCCTTCTTCTTCTTCTTCAAGTTTCTAGAGAAAGAATATTTGAGATGAATTGGTTCTCTTTTGGGAATTCGGATGAATGAAATAAATGGGGTGAATTTGGGGGTAAAAAGACTTATATAGGGGTTCTAAATGTAGGCAAAACGACATAGTGTAGGAATTAATTAGTTAATAAAAGACCTAACTAACCCTGAAATAATAACTGACAGCAGCCAGCGACGGACCGAGTTGACGTACCATGGTCTGACCCACGGCCCGTCCTGGTGGACCGTCGTTCGGTGGTCAGAGACTTGATCTTTGGGGGTTTGAACCACGGATCGTGGTCTGACCAACGGTCTGTTGGTCAGGTCGTGGTTCTGGACCCTCAGAACTCACTTGGGCAGGCCAACAACGGACCACACCTACGGTCCGTGGTCCATTCCACGGGCCGTGGGTGGCCGGCGTGGTCTGGCACCTGCAATTTTCTGGAAATCTATTGTTTTGGTCTTTTTGAATACGGGGTGTTACAATTTTACCCCAAAAGATTTAGCACAAGAAATCTCTTCAAAATCGCCTCCGGGGATTTTTCCAAGCTCTAAAATGGAAAATATGGCTTAAACCCAAAAATTTCAGACCAAAAACTCCTCTCTGATGTAACAAAAGCGAACCACGCAAAAACTGGGGGTCTCGCTTTTGCGAAGCAGGCTCTGCTTAAGCGACCATCGCTAAAGCGAGCACTGGTCCGCTTAAGTGAACCCCACTAAAGCGAGCACTGGTCCACTTAAGTGAACCCCGCCCAAATGGCCATTCTATCTTTTGTGAGCCGGCCTTCGCTTCCGCAAACGTGAGGACTGCAGAACCAGAAACATTAGCCAATAAAATAATCATCGAAAGGACCCTTAGTATTCATTCGAAAACATCTACACACAAACCATATATGCAAGTTTACTATACTCGACATTCCAGACTCAATGGAACCGTCAAGTATGAATCTGAGGTCTCCTTGACCCGACATTAATGAAAGTCACAAAAAACTAACGTAACACCTAAAAAGGCCAAACATTATCTGGACCCTTGAAAAATTAACCAACACCTTACCTAGACATGAAATCATCATTCGAAACCAACAGAACTCTTGGAATTTTGATCCGAGCATCCGAGCCCCAAATGTTGACCAAAATTAGGCCAAAGCTAAGTTTCCACAATTTTCCAACAAAGGACCTCAAATCCTCAAACAAACTCTGAATCAAAAATTGACAACTCTCATAGACCGGATTCCACATTCTAGGACGGATGGAATCAATGAAATTCCATACTGACACTCAAAACTCCAAAGACACCAAAAACCACTTTTTAACAACTTTAGCCTTTCAAACTCAAAACTTACAAAATTCACAACTTATAACCAAAGTTCAATACCAATTCTCAAAACTCAATTAGAAACAACTTGGGGTCAATATCGGGAGGGCCAAATCGGTAAGTTCATGAAACTTTCCAAAAATGACCAATCGGGTCATTACAAGTACCGATACACTGGTGAGTAAGATCGTTCTATCTTGGGAGGATATATTCCATTAACCTCGGGTACTTGAGGGGAATGATTTCCTTAAGGACACATTCTGCATTCAGTGGACTCATTTTCTTCTTTGAGAAAAATATTTTGTATATATATTATCTAATCTGTTTCAGATTCTATTTTCTTTACTGGTTTTAAGTTTCTAGTTTTGAAAATACTCTTTAAAATTTGTTATGTTATTGTTCAATGTATCTTAAAAATATGGGTTGAACAACATATCATTCCTTTCATATCATCACCCCACAAAGTTGACTGCCTATTTTTAGTTTCTTGAGTATTATTAGATCATTTTAGAGACTCTTCATGACAAAATCAATTATCATATGATGTCATATGCCATTAACCACAATATATAACTGTTTTACTTGATCGATAAGCATACATTCTATATAAGGACATAAAAAAATTTCTCCATCCTATTTTTCAGAAAATGCATGATCTATAAAATCTTCTATTCCATTCAAGTATTCTTTATTGAGTCGGTCAAAAGACATTCATGTTTTATTTCTAGAATTGTCAATGACGATCAATAGATTTTTTTTATTTCTACAATTAATGTAGGAGTTGATATGTTAGTAAGAAAACAAGAAAAAAAAAATTAGTCATAATTGTATTTCAGATAAAATATCAATTCTATTTATATGTAATTTCACATTTTAAAAATATCAGTTTATCAATTAAAATGTGCATTAAATTTGGGTGAATAAAGATCATCAATCAACTAGAAAGTTGCAAAATTTTGACGAACAACTATATGGGACCATTATGATCCTGCACTTCTTGCTTATTTGTTAGACTAGTGCTCTTGATTTAAAAGAACTCAAATAGGCATACATCCTTAACTAGAAAGATTCATTTTTAAAAGATATACTAGTCATTGAACTCTAGATTATGACCTTCTAAGTGTGAAATAAAGAGGCATAGAGAAAATAAATAGAATCAAATATTCTTGGATCAAATATTTACACCTTTTACTTCAATGAAAACTAACAATTTTTTCTAAGGTTTAATCATTTAAGAGAGCATTATTGTATTCATACATGCTCTTATTGGTAAAATAAATACTACCAACTAATGAAACAATCTTACAAAATTATTTTCAAAACTTCAAGAATCTGAATTCTTATTTCTTAGATATGATATCTAAAAAATCTAATGGATCAATCGTAACAATATCAAAAAATAAAATTATAAAATAAAAGTAGCTCTCATTTTATCTCTATTCCTACCCTGTCTCTCTCGAAATCTCTGATTAATTGCTGAAAAATCTTGATATGGCCGATCCACCACCGACGGAAGAAGCGAACTTCATCGGGGAGTTTGTCGGTCTTGTAGTTCCACCTCTTGACCGTACTTTTTTCGCCCTACACATGACCGCAACATATCAAGAAAATGTCGAAGATTTCCCTATGGAATTTCAAAATGTTAATTTCACGATCGATGACATCATTCTTGATGAATCATTCAATAATATTTTTCCAAACCCTACCAATGATGATGCGTTTCAAAATCCTAGTTTTCTGTCGGACTGTCTCGGGTCGGAGTTGGGTTTAGAATCGACTCAAATGAACCCAATTAGCTTTGGTCAACCTAAGAGTCAACTGATTGGGAGTTTTGACGATGCTTTTGGAACAATAAAATCGACCTCGGAATATTGTCTCGGGGAAGCTCTGGGTTCAAACAAACCGGTACATTTTTCTCCAAATTTAGAAAATAATTCAGTAAAGGGTGGAGTTGTAGAACAGAAACTCAAATTAGAGGGTGTCAATGCTAATATAAGTAACTATAGCTATTTGTTGAAAAAGAGAAGTGAAGATTCGAATAATGTAAGCAAACACCAAAAATCCACTCTATTTTCCTTGAGTGATAATGTTAATAATGATGAGGACAAAAATAAGATGGCTAGAAAAATTAGGAACATGGAAAGTGCTCACTCGTCAAGGAAAAGGAAAACGCATTATGTTGAGGAGTTAGAGGATAAATTTAGAATACTTCATTCAACAATTCAATACTTGAATGCAAAGTTATCCTATGAAATGGCAGAAAATGCAACTCTAAAGGCACAACTTGGAGGTACTGGTGTACCTCCTCAAGTGTCGGCACCCTCCAGGATTTTTCCCTATCCTCCTCCATGGATGTCATATACACCACCTTATATGATGAAGCGATAAGGATCTCAAGTGCCATTGGTTCCGATTCCAAAGTTGAAATCACAGGCACTAGCACCAGCACCTAAAAGTAGCAAGAAAGTGGAGAAAAAGAAGAGTGAGGTGAAAATAAAGAAGGTTGATAGTGTTAGCTTCCTTGGTGTGTTGTTCTTCATGCTGCTCTTTGGTGGGTTGGTTCCTTTATTGAAAGTGAGATATGGAGGTATGAGGGAACCATTTATGAGTGGAGAGTCTTTTGTGAGTGGATTTTATGAAAAACATCGTGGAAGAGTTTTGACTATTGATGAGCATGTGAATGGGGCTGGTTATTTTGGGAAATACGGTGGAAAAGATCATAGCTTGCATTGTGGCCAGGGAGGTCAAGGTGAAAGAAATCAGCAAAATAGCAATAAGGTTGTAGATGAGTTTGTTCGTGTGGGCAATGGTAGTGATCCTCTAGCAGCCTCTTTGTTGTCCCAAGAAATGATAAACTTGTTGAGATTGACGGGAACTTTATTATTCAGTCTGTATTGGCAAGTGAGAAAGCCATGGCATCTCATGGAAGTGCTGATAAGAAAAACAGAGAGCCAGGCCCCGCAGTTCCTGGAGATTTAGCCCCGTGTATCCCAGGAATCCATCCTCGCCTTTATCGAACTCCTGCAGTGGGAGAAAGGGTTCTTAGATCTGAGGAGAAAGAGAATGTAAAGGTAACTATGCAGCAGTGGTACCTTGAAGGTGTTGCTAGTAAGTGTTGTTCTATCTAGACTGACTATTTATTCTTATCTTTGTGATATGAGTGTGCATTTTAAGGACTTCATATCATTTAAATTCATGTTTTGCTTTTCTTCTCCTTTTTTATTAGTTCAAATCTTCTATTCTTGATAGAAATGAATTCCTCTAGCTATTATACCCTAAACAACTTTCAACGGAGGCAAATCTAGTTACTCTTTCAAGTGTTTGTTTTGAGAATTTAGGTATTTTGAATTGCTTTGAGTCCCTTAATTCTATATCTTACATCATTGTATCCTCGTTGTAGTATATGTTCTAAGCAAATTTGTGGTTTGGAGAAGCCTTCTTCTTTCTAATATTTTAATTCATTTTTTGTGTTCATTTGGGCAGGGCCTTTGTTGAGTTCAGACATGTGTACAGAAGTGTTCGATTTTGATGCATCATCTTCTGCTCCACAATCCATAGTTCCTGTTACCAATTCTATAGATATATCTCTGGAAAAAAGGCAGAACGGCACGCGTCTCTATAGAAATAGAAGGATCCACAATGGTCCTCCAGTTTCCCTTTCTAGACCCTCTCACAGCATTTCTGAAGAACAAACTGGAACAAATGGAAAGCGAGAGAATATCAGCAGGAATAAGTCACTTTCTTCCTTGGTAGTATCTGTTTTGGTTGATGGTGATGGTGATTGTCACACCCCAAGGCTGCCCTCTTGACGTAAACACGGGACCTAGGTTCACGAGTGACCCCAAGCTAACCCTGAGCTGGCATATCATAAGGAGAACTGAATATATCTATGAATGATAAACTAATGCGGAAGATAAATCATGATATAACTAATAGTGGGAAATACCCAAAACTGGTCTGAATATATAAATACTGAATAAGAGTTTAATGATACTGAACAATCACTCAAATGCTAAAGCTGAATCTAAAACTATGTCTGGAAAAGCCTCTAACTGACTTGAGTTGCTGGGACATGCCCCCAGCTAACCCTAGCAAAACTGAAACTGAAATGAAAGACTGAACTATGAAAAATACATGTCTATTGTCCTCGAAGTATGAGGACTCACCACTGAAGCTGCTGAGTACGGATCGGGAACCGATCTATGCGTGATCTGGATGCTGAGTACCTGAACCTACATCATGAAAGGATGTAGCGCAGAGTATGTGTCAGTACTTGGAATGTACTTAGCATGCAGGATATGGAATATAGTTGAACAAATACATAACTTAACAAAGCATACTAAGTAATAACATAATTTGAATTGAATGTAAATGCTAAATATAACTGAAAACTGAGCTAAATGCAATGACCAAGTACAAATCATGAAACTAACATGCTGAAACTTAACACTGAAGTACGACTGAAGACTTGGTCAAAATGCACTAAATCTGACTGTGGGAGCTACTATTAACCGGCATAAAACAACGTGAGCTAAACGTGGAATCCGATGTATACGCCCCATCGAGAGGACCCAATATACCTTGCCAGGGGTATAAAGGTATGACTGGCGTGATCACTAAATCTGATGCCCAACAGAGTGGACTTATAAACCTACGGGGGCACATAGTTTTGGGACAATGAGGGTACGCTGAACCCTAGTCCAACTCGGTCTAAGCCTACTCCCAACTGGAATGTGTATAAACAACATATCTGAAATACTGGATAGCTCAATGTTCTGACATGCAAATCTGAGAATGCAACATTTATAACTGACAATGAAACATTCGTAACTGGAGCATGTATATCTTTTAAACTGACCTAGCAAGTGTAATTCATGAACTAAGAGAATCTACACAACTAGGGTTCTGAATTTCATGCAAAGAACTAAGCAACGATTTCACAAAAATATGATAATTTGATTAAGAATACTATAACAGCTAATTCACAACAATTTTGCAAGGTTGTAGAAACCCTAGGTCTAAACATGATATAGAGAATCGAGAAATTGACTGAATTCTAGGGACCTAGTGGAAGAAAGGAATCCACTACTGAAATCCCACATACCTGGTGACGAAATTCACGGAGAAATATTTCGATTTCGGGGCTGGAACTGAAGAAAACTTGTTGTGTTCTTGGAAGGGTTTGGGTCGCCTCTTTTCTCCTCTTTTGTTCTAAGTCTGATGAAGCTTTAGTGAATGAATCAGTTAGGGTAAGATCTGACTAAGTTACTAGGCTTAAACTGACCAAAACTACATAGTTTAGGGATCAAACGATGTAGTTTAAGTGCCCAACGCATAGAGGAAAGGACCAAAATGACCCTGACTTAATTCTGGCGAAGCCCATCCACGGAGGGAACGATGGTCCGTCGTTTGACCTACCGACCGTCGTTTGGTTCGTCGTTCATGATATACCCGACAGAGCTTCACTAAAACGAGCATAACTTTTTACTCGGAGATGGGATTTTAGCAAACTCGGTGGCATTGGAAAGAGGATTCAATTATCTATCATTTGGTAGGTCATGGCCATATAATTCCTTTTGTGCTAAGGGTTATGACCATTTGAAGTTGATACAACAATAATTTCCCTCTAACTGGCTACTGACCCTCACCTACGGTCCGTAGGTCCAACCACGGACCGTACTGGTCAACTGTGGGTAGGATCAGAGACAATAAATATTTGGTGCTCAACGACGGACCCCACCTACAGACCGTGAGTCAGACCACGGACCATCAGTGGCTTCCGTGGTTCTTGCACCAGGTCTGGAAAGCTGCAATTTTTTCTATTTTCTTAAATCTGAGGTGTTACAGTGATGGTGATATGGAATCATGGGTCCGAATTCCGTTTCTCAGATATTCATTGTTGTGCTTATTGATAGTGTCAAATATGTCACATATTCTTGCATGCTTCCATTTATTGATAGTGTTCATGTAGCAGAAGCATCATCGAAAAACAATGTTGTAGATACCATAAGATCTACTAATATTCCTCATTAACTTATGAGGTGTGATGGTTGTCTTCTTTATGTGTCATATGTTTCTGCAATAATAATACATTATCTCTCTTTAATTATCGAAAGAAGAAAGCGAACAATCCTATAAGTTATATGTATTATGTTTCTGCGCTCTATATTTACTCAAAAAGGACAATTGTAGTTGGCAATTCCTTACATTAGCAAATAACTAGAAAACATTTGACTTTCTCCTAAATGATATGACATCTTACCTGGAAAATCAAAGCTTTGAACGTCGGTAAATTAAGCAATTAAGTGTAGAATTATTATACAACCACACACCTAGCAGAAAGAGAAAAGAAAGGATAAAAGAAGAGAACACATGACCATAGATAAAAAAGGATGTATTTTCTTAAGTTGTGATATGTTTTCTGTAGTTGGGTGTTTGTTTTCAGCTTGACCATGACCATAGTGAGCAACTCAACAACAATATAGTAGAAACTTCCCGCGTAGCTTATGTGTCTCAAGTCCTTAAACTCGACTTCTTTGCTCTCTTGGATGGAGGCAATGTATGAAGCATTAAAAAATATTATGCTTTCAAACTGATGGAACAATTGAGTCAGGTTTAATAACTCTTAGTCTGAACTCTTTAAAGAGACATCAACTCTTCCTCTATATATGACCTCCATGAATAGTTCATTTTTTTTTAAACTATCTAGATAATTTATTCTTCAAATATGCTAAGGGATGGCATCACTTTTGAAGGTGGCCTCCCTTCTTAACTCCTAAAGTTTTCCCCTGTTCTGAACAAGCAGGAATATTCAATTCCTTAATTAGGTTAGTCATTTGAGAAATCACATCATAAAAAATATGTTTCATTAATGTATAAAGAAATATAATTTTGTAAAGATAGATATCAAATCAAGATTAAAGTCTGAACAATTAAACACATCAGCTAAAACTCAAACAATTAATTGTTGTCCAGTTGCATACATAGACTAAAGCTCGAGCAAGTATTGCAACGATGGTTGATTTTGTTACTACTATTCTATGCCAATGTTCTTTGTAAATCTGTCCAGAAATTGAACTTGCAATTCCTTTTGGCATGTTACTAGATAGATTGCGAGTTTTTGCGAGTTAAAAAGAATCCTTAAGTGAGTTGCAAATCTTTCTTTTTGAGATGGTAAACAAATTTTGTTGATTGAATGTTTATTGTGAGATCTTAGTACTCTAATTAAGTGGTGATCCAATCCTTTTTCTCATCAAAACAGTTTACTCTCCTTCAACATTATTTTTAGAAGTTTGGCTTTACCTTTGAGAAAATTTATTACTTCCTTTGAAATTTCTAAGTGGATTTTCTACTTGAAGAACATTAGTAACATCACATGTTGCACTTCTACTTTTACCAATTAGTTGTTGTCTAGCTATATACAAAATCAAGCTTTGAAGTGGATTCATTTTTTATCCCCTCGTACTTGGTATCTTTATTGTATAGATGTGTATATATACAACTCACGGAATATGTAAATAACAAACTGTGAAAACATAATGGAGAACGTGACTGACCAACTATGAAACGTGTCCTACTTTATCTAACAAACTAATGTGTCATTTTTTATCTAACAAACTTAAAGATAATTACAAGGAATAAAAAATATATATGACTAATCTTCCAGAAGCCTTTTCAGACAAGAATCACACCTAGCGTACCTCTGTCTTCTTCTTCGTTACTGCTTCACCATTATCTACACCAACAACCCTCCCCCCCCCCCCAAGCTGGAGGGGGAGAAAAACACACCCAACTTGCCCAGAAGGTTATGGTGAAGATGCCCTATTAAGGGCTTGGTGAATAAATCGACTAACTGAGATGAAGATGGAGTGAATGAGAATGAACTTAAACCTGCAAGAAATTGTTGTTGGACGAAATGGCAATCAAGCTCCACATGCTTGGTTCACTCATGAAAAACGGGATTCTTAGCAATATGTATCGCAACTTTGCTATGCGGGTGAAGAGGAACTGGCAAAGCTATAGGAATCAAATGATCAATGAATCATCGCACCAACCAAGTCAACTCAGCAAAAACTCTCCTCATGGACCGATACTCAGCTTTAGCAGAACTGAGGGAGATAGAAGTCTGCTTCTTTGATTTCCAGGAGATAGGAGAAGCACCAAGAGCTATGCAAAATCCACTTACTGGCTTTCAAGAATTGGGGAAAGTCCCCCAATCCGAATCATAGAAAGTTATCAACTCAAAGGATTGTGATTAAGACATGAATAATCCCAGACCAGGGTCCTTCAACAAGTGCCGAAGGACACGTAGAGCAACATTCAGATGAGGGCCCCTTGGATCTTTCATATATTGGCCCAAATGTTGTAGTGTAAAGGCAAGATCTGGGTGAGTATGTGTGAGATAACTTAACTTTCCGAATAGATGGCGATACAAAGTTGGGTCTTTGATTGTATCACCCGAATTAGGAAGCAATTTTGATGTGGAATCAAGAGGGAAAGATACTGGAGTAAGGCTGAGAATATCAAATTCTGCCACCAAATCCAAATTGAACTTGTGTTGACTGAGAATTAGACCCCGCTACTTGCGAAGAACCTCCATACCAAGGAAATAGTGCAAGTTTCCCAAGTCTTTAATTTTGAACTCTTGATTCAGGAAGACTTTAAGTCCATTAATCTTTTCAATGTCATTTCCTGTTAACAAGATATCATCTACATAGATAGCCACAATACATATAGAAGAATATGTTTTCTTAAAGAACAGGGAATAGTCATTTAACGGATGAGTAAAACCTTTGAAATTTAAGGCAGAAGTCAATGCATACCATTGTCGAGATGCATGTCGAAGCCCGTAAAGAGATTTCTTCAACCTAAAAACATGATTGGAGGAAGGACGAGTAAGTCTGACTGGAAATTTTATGTACATCTCCTCATCTAAATCTCCATGTAAAAATTCATTATCCTCATCCAGTTGAAATAATTCCCAATTCCTTTTGACTACTATAGACAAGATACACCTAATTGTAGTAATTTTAACCACCGGTGAAAATGTTTCATTGAAATCTATTTCATCTCTTTGTATATCTCCTCTAATTACCAATCGAGCTTTGAGTCTTTCCACATTTCCATCTGAATGTTGTTTGATTTTATACACCCATTTACAGGGTAATGTCTTTCTCCCATGAGGTAACTCCACAACCTCCCAAGTTTTGTTTAATTCAAGAGCTGCAATTTCAGTAGGTATGACATTTTGCCAACCTGGGTGCATCATAGCTTGGGTGTAGCTAGTAGGTTCTTGGAGGTTTGAGAGGGAATTTATGAATGCTTGATTTGTAGAAGACAAACTGGAAAAAGAAAACTAAGGAGGAGTAACAGAGGAAAGAAAACAAGAACTAGTGACATTGCTGAGTTGCAAAGTGTTGCAGATATAATCCTTTAGATAACTAGGTGTTTCATGAGACCTAGAAGATTTTCTAATAATATTATCTATGACCATAAGAGAAACTGAAGGTGAGGGAATGTTATCAGGAATAATACGAGAAGATGGAGATTCAAAGGCACCAGGATGATGATCATCAGAAAATCAGACTTAGTGATAGGTAAAATAGGAATAGAATTGTCCTCTGTGGACATAATATGAGGAACTAAAGTAGGCACCAGGATGATGATCATTAGAAAAAGCAGACTTAGTGATAGGTAAAATAGGAATAGAATTTTCATCTGTGGACATATTATGAGGAACTAAAGTAGGCACAGGATCCTTAGGACCAGCAGTATGATCCTTAGGTAGAAAAGATTCGGTACATTAACAAAGTTTAGAAGAGGCAGAAGGAAATATGTTTTCATGAAATATCACATCTCTTGAAACAAAAAATTTCTTGGTTTCGAGATTAACTTAAAACCTTTCTTTCCATGAGGATATCCCAAAAACACACATGACACAGCTCTAGGTTCAAACTTTGCCCTATGAACCGAAAGAGTGGAAGCGAAACATAAACAACCAAAACACTTAAGACTCTGATAATTTGGTTTAGACGTAAAATAAATCTCATAAGGTGTTTTTGTATTTGAGAACTTTGGAAGGAAACCTATTAATCAAAGAAGTTGTTGTTAAAAGACAATCACCCCAAAACTTAATAGTTAAATGAGATTGAAAAAGAAGTGCTCTAGATGCTTATAATAGATGCATGTGTTTCCTTTCGACAACTCCATTTTGTTGTGGAGTGGAAACACAAGTTGTTTGGTGTATGATGCCTTGAGATGACAAAAATTCAGATTGCGGTTTTCTAGTCCCCAATTCAAAAGCATTATCTGATCTTATTTTCTAGACTTTAGTGTGAAACTGACTCTCTATCGTGATTTGAAAAGATTTAAGTACTGTAAAAGCATTTGATTAGGAAGATAGTAAGAAAGTCCATGTTCCTATACTAAAACCATCTACTATAGTGAGAATATATCTAAAATTGTCATGAGTAGGATTGTTGTAGGATTCCCAAGTATCTACATGAATTAATTCAAAAATAGATTTTGTAGAAATAGAACTAGAGGGAAAAGGGAGTTTGGATTGTCTAGCCATTCGACAAATAATACATGGAGATTGAAAATTTGAACAATGGAATACTAGAATAGACAGAATTTTTCTCATATTGATTAAAGGCATATGAACGAGTCTATAATGCCATAGCTTCTCTTTTACATTTGAAACAGGAATATTGAAACTAGAATTTAAAATAGGAATAAGATTGGCAACACAGTGCCTTTTGGAATTAAAACTTGACTAGATATTAAACTATCCCTAGAAGCTGCAGCTTTAGACTTCGATTTTAGAATGTAGATTCCATCTTCTTCTTCACAATCTCCAGTGGCTACTTCATTGAACGACCCCGTAGAAAGAAAGAATCAAGAGTGAAGAGAACATGTCGATTAAGTTGTTTACTAAACTTGTGGACAAACATAAGATTAAATTTAAAAGATGGAATATAGAGAACATTATGCAAGATCAAGTTTGGTAGAAGAGTAACAGAATCATAATGTGTGACCTTAACTTTGTGAGAATTGGGAAGAGTCACCATGATTGGATTTCCTAATGACTTAAAATTGGAAAAAATATGCTTGTTAAAAGTCATATGTACAGATGCACCGGTGTCCAATATCTAAGAATTTGTGTCTATTTTAACCAAAAATGCATAAGAATTGAAAAACCTTTTCATACCAGCACAATTGGCACTCGTGGTAGCTTTGGCATTGTTATCACTTTGTTGTCCCAATTTTAATTATTGAAGTAACTGCAAAAGTTCTCCTATGTTCTCCTGAGTTAGAGTTTTTGCATTTGAGAACCCACTGCCCCCTTGATCAACCTCCTCTACAGCGTGGTAAGCATTGTCAGCCAAGGTTTGGAATCTCCTTTGCTTTGTGAACTGTAAATCTGGAGGAAATCCATGAATCGTGTAGCATTTGTCAATGCTCTGACCTGGCTTTTTGCAGTAGGCACTTGTGCTTGAATTCTTCTTTGATTCAACAGATCCCTTTGGTGGTTTGAAACTAGGATAGTTTCTATGTCCTCCTGATTGATTTGCTACGATAAAAGTTGCAGAGTCCCTTAGATAGACATGAGAATTATTGATTTCTCGTTGCGTTTCATCTTGGATAACCATGGAATAATCCTATACAATAGAGGGTAAATGGGATGACAACAAAATATTTCTCCTAACACCAAGAAAGGACTCATTCAGCCTCATTGGGAATTGTAACAACCTTTAATCTTGATGGAATTTCAGAAGTTTTGCCTTAGCACCACAGTCGCACACAAAAACACAAACAACAAAAAGTGTTTAACGCATCTAGTTCATCCCATAGACTCTTCATTTTAGTGAAATAGCCTGATATGCTAGAGTTACCTTGCACCACAACATTCAGTTCCTTTTGTAACTGGAATAATTTTTCACCATTCTTCTGACCAAATCTATCTTCTAGGTCGCTCCAGAGTTCTTTGGAACTTTGAGAGTAAAGCACCGATTCAGCTATCTCTTTAGATAAAGAGTTAAGAAGCTACGAGACAACCATGTCATTACAGGATGACCATGCCTTTTGAAGAATCAAATCTGCAATTGGAATCGCCAGTGAATCCAGGTTTGTTTTTGGCAGAGAGCACAATTATAACAACCCTTCTCCATCCATCATAGCTTTTCCTATCAAACACTGTGGAAACAAGATTCATCCCAGGATAATCAGAGGGATGAATATAGTAAAGATGAATTGCACACATTATTTCCGACAGAAAGAGTACTTGGAGTGCTTTCAATAATTGGATCGGAAGTAGAAGACGTGGGTGCCATAGTAGAGAAGATGAAGAAAATAGAAAATGAAACAAGGATTTTAGTCAGATTCTAAACCTGCTCGGATACCATGAAAAAAATAGCAAGAAATTGATTGAGAGAAAATTCTCTTTTCTGTATGTTTGACATGATCACTGTATAGATGTGTATATATAAAACTCACGGAATACGTGAATAACAAAATTGTGAAAAGATAATGGAGAACGTGGCTGACCAACTATGAAACGTCTCCTACTTTATCTAACAAACTATTGTGTCCTACTTTATCAAACAAACTAAAAGATAATTTCAAGGAATAAAAAAATATATATGACTAATCTTCCCAAAGCCTTTTCAGACCAGAAACACACCTAGCAGACCTTTGTCTTCTTCTTCGTTACTGTGTCACCATTATCTACACCAACATATGTTAACAAGTATTCTCAAGGAATCAGCTTGAAAATTCACAACTATTACGTATTTTTTCTCGACATCGGCTAAGTCTTTTTCAAAATTTATGGCTATTAAAATTTCTTTTAGTTCGTTAAAGGGTTGATCTTATTAGAGCAGGACCACTTGTTATTTAGATAAAAAGAGAATTAAATTTTTCTTTTCATTTTCATTTTCATTTTCATTTTTCTGGAAATATTTGTTATTACTTAATAGTTCAGTTGTATAAGATTGAAATATTCTTTTGGACTTTCATATTCTTTATTAAGAAAAGTCTAAGCTATTAATATTTCAACATTTCATATCCTTATTAATGATTAAAATATGACTAAGAAAATTTCTTTAATGATCAATAGTCTTGTCGAGGTTTGTTTAATGACAAGAAACAAGAAAAAAGTTAATTATATCCTTGAGAGGAAAAATAGGATCATGTAAGCATCCATCAAAATACTAAGAAGGAAAACACTCTTCGTAACAAAAATTGATTTAATTTTAAGAAATCCAAAAGAATGATCACATTTAAGAAGTTATACGATAAGTTATGATTTTTAGATTTCTGAAAAATTAATCATAAATGTCCAAGATTAAAAATTCTATGACCTAATTAAAAAAGAGCTTACATTTAATTTTCTTGAAGGTCAATTTGCTGTCCCAACCACAAAATAAAAAGTAGTAGAGAAATATATTCTATAAAGTGGAGTATAAAAATAATAATTGAATAAAAGGTTATTGAATCGATATATATGAATTTGCTTAAAAATTTAAGGAGTATGGAGAAGACGAAAAGAATAATCATTATAGAGTTTATTAGTCATTTTTTTACAAGTCGATAAGCAATTGTTCTTGAAAAAAAAATCGTTGAAATTGTTCCAACGCATTATTTTTAACGCTAAACTTTTTAATGAGTAATGTAATGTTATTTAAAAAAATTAAGATAACATTAGTGCAAACATTTGTCCAGTTGTCTAAATTAAGACGTTCACATTTGCCTTGGAGATATCATTTTCTTGTGAGAACGGAAGACATTCCTCTATCTTAATTATATATCCAATTCTATGATATATCAATCAGATTAACTTATTTAAAAAATTAAATAATTTACACTAAAGGTATTGGTTCATCCAACTACAATGAGAATGATTCATTTAGAAAAGACATGTACATAAGCCTTAAGAAATAAATCAATACTTATGACATACATTATCATATCTCTTGGAGATAAGATGACACTTTAATTATATTTTATAATCCCTAAAAATTTCTAATAAAAAATTTATGCAGTTAAAGAATTGTTATTATTAGATAGCAAAATATAGTGTCAAACAGGGCTACACGTGCAGCACATATGCCCAGAGACTAGTATTATTAAAAATGGGAATAAAAAAAGTTTAAAAGGTGGATTACGATTTTACCCTTGCTATAAATTAAATGTTATAAAATAGTTAACTATTTAAATATTAAATTGTATCATTTTAATTAAAATGTTAATAACTTTTGGAATTCCGTAGATTAATTCCTAATTGAATATCTAATTTAATAATATTTATCATCTATATAAGTAGTAGTCTTAAGAAGTACTTGAAAAATTATGTACTAATTTTGTATTTCTTTTTCATGTATATTGTTAGATTTATAAAGTCTTAAAAAGAATGCGTGCATTATATTTTTTTTCTTCTTTGCTCTTTTTTTTGTGTGTGTTTTCTCTCTATTATACCTTTTAAACATTTATTAGTAATTATTGTATTTTACTACTCATTATATGCATATTTTCATAGAATTTTAATCTATAAAAAATCACACGAAATACACGTGCAACGCACGTGTCTAAAATCTAGTCTGAATGATATAACTAAAAGATCTGTGGAACTAAACAACTAATGTCTGAAGTAAAGTCTCTACAAACTAGAATAAAGAAGATTTAAGTTTTGTCGGGACATGGCTCCTATCTATCGCAAAACAATTAATTGTCTTGATGGAAAATTTAACTACTTACTACTTTTTGAAGTCTCCAAATGAGGAGGACTCACCAACTACTGACTGAAAAGCTGCAACAGAAAAGTATGCGGTCAGTACATAAAATATACTGAGTATATAAGGTGACACTAAGTATAATCAGCTCGGGTGGATGTAACAAGAATTTATGAGTTCTCAATAATCATAAACACTGAAATTAATGAAAAACATCTTGAAATCGATGTATAAATATCATTTGAGAATCTGCTTTCAAATACATAAAGGTGAATCTATTTCAGTATCCCTGAACTAAAAATGAATCTAAGATGTCATATCATTTTAGAGAAACTCAGATGTTTTCTGGTTATTTGCTAATGTAAGGAATTTCCAACTACATTAGTCATTTTTGAGTAAATATAAATATAGAGTGCACACTCATAATACATATAACTCAAAGGCGCATCCGCTTTCTTCTTTCGATAATTAAGGAGCGATAATGTATTATTGTAGAAACATATACATAGAGAAGACGACAATTACCCTCCATTAGTTAATGATAGTTGTTTAAATTTATACTATTACACATTGAAGCTACATGAACAATGAGGACTATTAGTAGATCTTATGATATCTATAAAATTGTTTATATGTGATGTTTCTACGACATGAACACTCCATCGTCAGGTGACTTCACCAGAGGAGCACATCCTTTAAGAGGAATCATGCAAGAATAGGTGATATACTTAACACTATCAATCAACACAACTACGAATATCCAAAAGAGGGACTTCGGACCCATGATGCCTATTAGAAAATGAGATATTTCTAGATAGTCCTTTTTAATAGTTCTTTCTTAATATTATGTTTAGTTTGTACAAGAAAGGTAGTCTTTGTTTTATGGAATATGTTTTGTAATAAAGTACAATAGTTATTGAATAGGTAAGGTCTCTACTAACTTTTGACAAGCTTATATAGCTATATGTGTATGCCTTTAGTAACATGGTATCAAACAACTTCTTGGGTGCAGGCCCTCCTATGTTTACAGGAGAAAATTATCACATATGGGTGATAAAGATGAAGATTTATCTCAAAGCTCTTAGTCTATGGGAAACAATTGAAAGTGAAGATGGTCCTCTTCCACTTTGACCAAATCCAACAGTTGCACAACTGAAGATTTATGAAGATGCGAATTCAAGGAAACCAAAGACTATCACATGTCTTCATTCGCACTTCCAGATGTTATTTTCACAAAATAATGGCTTGTGGAACACCTAAAGAAGCATGAGAGAAGCTAAAAGAGGTGTTCGATGGAAGTGACAGAGTGAAGACTGTCAAACTCTTAACTCTCAAACAAGAATTTAAGATGTTAAAGATGAAAGAAGGAGATACTGTGAAAGAGTATTATGCCAAAGTTGTGGAGATTGTAAACAAAATAAGTTTATTTTGTTAAACCTTTTCATATAAAAAGGTTGTGGAAAAGATGATGATAAGCTTACCAGCAAGGTTCAAGTCGAATATTTCAGCAATAGAGGAATTTTGTGATCTGAAGACTTTATCTGTAGCGGAATTGAGCGGCAAGTTTCAAGCTCGAGAACAACGGTTAAGTATAAAAGATGAACCAGTAGCTGAAGTGGCATTACAAGAAAAGCATAAAGACAAGCAACATGTGAAGGAAAATATAAGGATTTACAAAGATAAATTAGTAAAGGGAAAAACATGGAAGGAACCTTCAAAGAAAGGAAAGTCTCCACCTTTCAACCATTTTAAGAGAATCAATCATCAAGAAAATGAGGACTGTTGGTTAAAAGGAAAGCCATCGATCCAATGCAGATTTTGTAGAAAATGGTTCATATTGAGAAGATTGTAGGTTCAAGCAGAATCAACTACAAAAACGCTATGTGCAGCAAGAAAATTTTATTGAAGAGTCGGAAAATGAAGAAGAAAGCTTGTTTATGACTTCTCATGAAGAAAACATAACCAACAAAGCCTCATGGTTCATAGACAGTGGATGTACGAGTCATATATCACACAATGAGCTCATGTTTCACACACTTGACAAGTCAATCAAAACTAAAGTTAGGATCGGAAATGGTGAAACTATAGATGCACTTGGAAAGGGTTCAGTTGCCTTTCAAACTACACAAGGTAAGAAATATATACATGATATGTTCTATGTTCCTTGTTTAGCATGTAACTTGTTAAGTGTGATTCAAATGATGTCTAAAAGTTATTCCTTGTTTTTAAGGGAAAACATTGTTTGGTTTTTGATAATGCAAATTTTAGAAGTACGGATGAGTCATGATTGTGGGACAAAAGATATAGGCATTTTTAACTATGCTACTTTAAAGTCTATGTATGAAAACGATTGACTAAGGACTTACTTGAGATCTCGCTATCTAAAAAAAATTGTGAGTCATATCAGATAGGTAAGGTACAGAGGAAAGTGTTTTTGTAACACCTCAAAAATTGAAAGTTGAGTTTTGAATGGAAAAGTTTCATTTTGGAACTGATGCACTGATCTACGAGTCTGACCTATAGACCGTAAGAAGTCCTATGGGCCGTAGGAAGGAAGTCGTAGGTCTTGGTTTGAGATTTGGAAAAATGTCAAGTCCCAATAAGTTGAACTATGAAAGAACAAATAGATCGTCGGTAAGTCTACGGGTCGTAAGAAGTGCCCATAGGGTGATTCAGAGAATTGATTTGAGACCTCAGGTCTAGATAAGAATTTGATGAGTCGTACTATAGTCTATGGGTCGTAGGTGGGATCCGTAGAAGTGACCTAGACTTGGTGAAATTTGTGGCTTGAACTTGGGTTCTACGAGTTAGCTCTATGATCCGTAGATTGTTGGACGGGCCGTAGGAAGGTCTTGTGGAATTGATAGGAAATTTTGAGTCCTAGTAAGTCCGTAGGTCAAAGTCGTAGGGTCTTCCGGTAGTTTTTAATTAAGGGTATTTTGGTCTTTTCCTATCAAATTAACCCTTTTAAAATGTCATTTTAGCCCTATGACTATCACTATAACCATTTTTACTCATTAGACTAATCCTAAATCTTGTCATTCACTCAATTATCTCAAATCCCTCAAGTCTTCTTCTCCAAAATCCTCTCAAGAGCTCTCAAGGTGAAAGTTAGGGTTTCAAGCTTCAAGGTCTCATCTTCCTTGCATTCTTAGGGCTTTGATTATCAAGGTATGTGGAAATTCACCAATAGATTCCTTTCATCCATTGGATCCTAAAGAAAACTCTAAATCTCCAATTCAATTTCACCCAATTATCTAGCGTTTCATGGTATCCTTCATGGGTCCTATTTATTATGATTCAATTTATGTTATTTGATCCTATTATGCATGATTCAATCCAATCATATGTTTTCCAATTTATTTCATATGGACTCATGCTTCATACTTGATTTTGACTATGAACTTATGAACAATGCCTATGAATTTATGAATTATGATTATAAAAGCTATGCATGTTTTATAAAAAGGATGATTTATGAACTATGAATGCTTTTGAGATAAGTATCAATGATTTATGAAAGATTTTCTCACAACTGAAAGGAATCATGATTTAGATACTTAGAAAGTATATCAACAAGGATGACTTGGGTGTAATTTTTGAGAAACAAGTCTCATGTATGTTCAGTTTTTAAGAAATTTAAAGCTTTTGTTGAAAGAAAAAGTGGTTGTAAGCTGAAAGTCTTTGAGGTTAGGGAATGGTGGTGAATACACTTCAAATGAGTTCAATAAGTATTGTGAAGATATGAGAATTAATCACCAGTGTACTGTAAGCTATTCACTCGGAAAAAAAATGAGTTTTAGAGAGGAAGAACAAGATTGTTGTTGAAATTGCTAGATGTTTGTTGCTTGAAAAGAAACTACCTCAAAGCTTTTGGGCAGAAGTTTCTTTTACTTCAGTGTATTTGTTAAATAGGCTGACAACTAAAGTTGTGGATGGAAAACTCCTACCGAGGCATGGAGTGGAATAAGACCATATGCGAAGCACTTAAAAATCTTTGGTTCGATTTGCTATTCTGATGTTTCTTCAGTCAAAAGAAGAAAACTTGAACTGAAAGGTGAATAAGGGATCTTTATTGGTTATTCATCGCAAGCCAAGGGTTATAGAGTATTCAACTTCCAAACAAAAAGTATTTCATTCAAAAGAGATGTACTAGTGGATGAGCATGCTTATTGGAACTAGGATAAGGCGCTAATTGAGAAAGATAATGCATGTCTTTAGAAAGTGTGTCTGGTGCCTGAAATCCAATCATTTGGCTCTAAAAATCCAAAAGAAGTTGAAGAATCAGACGGGGAATCCTCACTTGATTCGCCAATTTTGAAGACAAGGTTCCTTTCTGAGATATATCAAAGATTTATTGTTGCAGTCTCAGAACCAAATAGCTATCAAAAAGCATCAAGACTTGAAATTTGGATTGAATTTATGAAAGAGGATATTTGTTTGATTGAGAAGAATGATACTTGGAAGGTGGTTGATAAACCCAAAGTCAGAAATTGTTACAAAGAAAAGGAAGAAGATCTTCAAGTCTACAAGGTGTAAACAGTAGGAAATCATTGTAATAAATTTCTATAGAAATTTAAATATGAAGGCTGAAGTTTTCTTGAGTTCTATATAGTTCTCTAGATGTTTCATTACATAAGGTTTATACATAAATAAAGTGAGAGAATTAGAATCACATAATAAACAAAATATCTCACACTAAACTATGCACATATGTGGCTCACTAACCACCACTCATTTTAAATCAAAAGACTAGTCTACTACAAAAATATCTAGACTTTAAGAGTTTCTAGAGAAATCATAATTTCCTAACAGAAATGTAATAGGGTGAAGTGGGTTTATAGAACCAAAATTAATCTAGATAGCTCTATTTATAAATTCAAAGCAAGGTGTGTTGTTAAAGGTTACGTGCAAATTGCAGGTCTGGATTATGGAGACACATTTGCACCTGTTACACGACATGATACAATAAGGCTATTTTTTGGCAGCTCAATCAAATTGAAAGTTGTATCATCTGGATTTGAAATCGGCATTCTTCAATGGACAGTTGTAGGAGGAGATTTATGTCGACCAATCAGAAGGCTTTTGTTCTTGGAATGGAGGATTAAGTGTACAAGCTTCATAAGCCATTATGTGGATCTAAGCAAGCTACTCGATCCTGGTATAGTAAGATTGATGTTCATCTCATTTATTGTGGCTTAAAAAGAATTGAAAATGAAGCCACTTTATATGTGAACAAGGCTTAAGGAGGAGATGTTCTTTTGGTGTCACTCTATGTTGATGATCTTCTGTTAATGGGAAGCAATAATGATATGGTGAATCACTTCAAGCAAGAAATGGAGACCAAATTTGAAATGTCCTATTTGGGTGAAATGAGTTACTTTGTAGGAATGGAGATTCATCATGATACTTATGGAATCTTAATTTCTCAGAGAAACTATGCTTGATAAAACATCTCAAGTACACCTCATCCAATTCTAGGTGTAAACGATCGTTAGTCAATATAAAACCCAACGAAGAGTTGGGGTCGAACCCACAGGGAGTGTTACGTGTAACACCCCGTATGCTAGAAAGACCAGTTTGCAGAAATCAGAAGTTGTAGGTGCCACCGAAGGGCACTACCCACGGACCGTACGGTGACCCACGGACCGTAGGTGGGGTCCGTGGATGGCCACCTGCAGCCCTCCCCAGAAACAGTCCAGAAAAATGTCTAAGGGTCGACCCACGGCCGGACCCACGGACAGTAGGTCAGACCACGGGCCGTGGTCCTGGTCGATAGATCAGACCCCTCAACAGATCCTCTCTAAAGCTAGTCGACGGTTGACAGGACGAACCGTGGGTCAGTCCGTCGGTTGGCCCCGACAGCTTTTAAGTTCGTTTGGTCTTTTCCCTATGCGTTGAACCCCTAAACTACGTCGTTTAACCCCTAAACTACTTATTTTTGGTCAGTTTTAGCCTAGCAACTAAATTAGAAACTAACCTAGTCAATTCATTCTCCAAAATTCATCCAAGTAGAACAAAAAGAGGAGAAAGCAGTCGAGCAGCCCTAGTCCAAGAACGCAGCAAGGTTTCATCTGTTCCAGCCCTGAAATCGAAAGATTTCTCCGTGAAATTTGTCACCGAGTATGTGGTATTTCACTAGTGAGTTCCTTTCGCCAATTAGGTCCCTAGAATTCAGTAAGATTCTTGATTTCCTTCGTATTATCTAGCCCTAGGGTTTCTTGAATGTTAGAAATTGTTGTGAATCAGTTGTTAGAATATTCCTAATCAGATTTTCATGTTGTTGTAACACTGCTGCTTAGTTCCTTGCATGAAATTCCGAGCCCTAGTGGTGTAGATTTGTTTAGTTCATGAATTACACTAGCTAGGTCAGTTTAAACAGATATACATGCCTCAAATTTCGAATGTTTCATTGTCAGTTATAAATGTCGCATTCTCAGTTAGCATGTCAGAACAATGAGCTATCCAGTATAATTCAATTATGTTACATTGTTCATATTTCTAGTTAGGAGTAGGCTTAGACCGAGTGGAATAGGGTTCAGCATACCCGAATAGTCCCAGAACTACGTGCCCCCGTAGGTTTATAAGTCCACTATATGGGCATCATTTTAGTGATCACGCCAGTCATGCCTCTATACTCTTGGCAAGGTATATTGGGTCCTCTCAATGGGGAGTATACATCGGACTCCACGTTTAGCTCACGTGGTTTTATGTCGATTATTAGTAGCTCCGATAGTCAGATTCTAGTGCATTTGACTAGGTTCCCAGTTACATTTCAGTATTCAGTTTCAGCATGTTATGTACTTGGTCATTGCATTCAGTTAGCTAAGTATTCAGTATATTTCAGTATTTCCATCATGTTCAGATTATATCATTGATCAGTATGCTTTATTCAGTTATGTATATATTGTTCAGCTTTATTCTATCTTGCATGCTCAGTACCTTTTAAGTACTGACACATACTCTGCGCTAAATCTTCTCGTGATGTAGGTTCAGGTCCTCAGCATCTAGATCACACATAGATCGGTTCCCGATCTCCAGTTCAGTAGCTTCAGTGGTGAGTCCTCATTCTTCGAGGATAATAGACATGTTTTCTATTCAGTCTTCCCTTTTTAGTTTCAGTTTTTCTAGAGTTAGCTGGGGGCATGTCCCAGCATCTCTAGTCAGTTAGAGGCTAAATTCATACATAGTTAGATTCAGTTTTAGATATGAGTTTGATCTTTTAGTTGTTATTAAACTCAGAGTTTCTTTATATTCAGACAGTATTGGGTATTCTCCATCATTTCAGTTATCTCATGATTTAGATTCCGTATTAGTTATCTTTTCATAGAGATATTCAGTTTGCTTATGATATGCCAGCTCAGGGTTATCTTAGGGTCACTCGTGATCCTAGGTCCCATGTTTACGTCAAGGGGGTAGCCTCGGGCGTGACAAACTTGGTATCAGAGCATTAGGTTTAAGTGTCCTATGATGTCTGAAAAGCCACACTAAGTAGAGTACTTTTCATGGGTGTGAAGTGCACCACATCTAATGAGAGGGAGGCTACGAAGTGTTTTAGGAAAAACTTCACTTTCTTTGCTATTTTTATCATGCGTGGGTATGATCTACCTTCTAACTCGTCGTTATGAATTTCAGATCATGCCTCCTCGTGGAGCTAACGCAAGGAATGCTAACAAAGATCTTCTAGTCCCAGATTAAGAGGTTTCGAATGTAGAGTTTCGAAATGCGATTCAGTTTTCTGCTCAGAGTGTGACTAACCAGAATAATCAGCAGGCCCCAGTTCCTCCCAATACTAATAATGGGTCTGCTGCTGCCAAGGTTCGTGATTTCATTAAGATGAATCTACCAGAGTTTCTAGGGTCGCAGGTTGGTGAGGACCCATAGAATTTCATCGATGAGGTGAAAAAGATCTTTGGAGTGATGCAGGTAACTGGGAATGATAGGGGAGAGTTGGCATCCTACCAGCTCAAGGATGTAGCTCACATTTGGTTCATGCAATGGAAGGAAAACAGGGGTACTGATGCAACTCCTAGGACTTGGGAATGCTTTAGTGGTGCTTTTCTGGACAGGTTCTTTCCGAGAGAGTTGAGGAAGGCTAAGGCACAGGAATTCATGAATTTGAGGCAAGGTACAATTTCAGTCCAAGAGTACGGACTCAAGTTCACCCAACTCTCCAGGTATGCTCTTCATATGGTGGCTGATTCAAGGGCACAGATGAGTAAGTTTCTGTATGGAGTGTCCGACATTGTAAAAACAGAGTGCAGAAATGCTATGTTGTTAGATGAGATGAATATATCTAGGCTCATGACTCATGCTCAGCAGGTTGAGGGAGATAAGCTTAGGGAAATGGCTAAGGACAAAAAAAAGGCTAGGACAAGTAACTATGAGTACTCTCAACAGAAACCGGGTGGTGGAAATCGCTTGCAGTTTCAGCAAAAGTCTTCAGCTCCAGCACCTTCATCAGCTAGTTCTCCATCCCCCAAGTTTAGACAAGATCATAAGAATAGGGCATCAAGCTCTAAGTCTGAGGGGAGTGTTTCAGGTAGCAAAACCTACCCAACTTGTCCAAAATGTGGTAAGAACCATCCGCGCGAGTGTCTTGCAGGGAAAGAAGGGTGTTTTGGATGTAGTCATTCTGGCCATAGGTTGAGGGATTGCCCTTCTGCCAAACAGGGGCAAAGAGGTAACAATAGTAGGGCTCAGTCTACAGCACCAGAAGGTCGCCCAACTCAGCAGGGTACTTCATCTAGTACAGGTGGCGGTCAGCGCCAGAATAGGTTGTATGCTCTTCAGGCTCGCCAGGACCAGGAAGATTCTCTTGATGTGGTCACTAGTACGTTACGAGTCTTTCACTTAGATGTTTATGCTTTGTTAGATCCAGGGGCTACTCTTTCCTTTGTAACTCCCTATATAGCAGTGAATTTTGGTGTCAGTCCAGAAACTCTTTCAGAACCCTTCTCAGTCTCTACTCCAGTAGGTGACCCAGTTATATCTAGACGGGTATACATAAATTACCCTATCACAGTCTCTCAGAAAGTCACCTCAGCAGATCTTGTAGAGTTAGAAATGGTTGACTTTGATATCATTCTAGGCATGGATTGGTTATATTCATGTTATGCCTCAGTCAATTGTAGAACCAGGGTTGTTCGGTTTCAGTTTCCAAACGAACCAGTCTTAGAATGGAAGGGTAGTAGCTCAGTGCCTATGGGTCGATTCATTTCTTACCTTAAGTCCAGGAAGAGGATTTCCAAGGGGTGTATTTATCATCTTGTTCGAGTTAAGGATTCTAACTCCAAAACCCTAAATCTCGAGTCAGTTCCAGTTGTAAATGAGTTTCCAGAAGATCTACCTAGAGTTCCTCCCGAAAGGGAAATCGACTTCGGAATTGATCTCCTTCCAGATACCCAGCCTATTTCTATTCCTCCGTACATAATGGCTCCAGCTGAGCTTAAGGAGTTGAAAGAGCAGTTGAAAGACCTTCTAGATAAGGGCTTCATCAGACCTAGTATTTCACCATGGGGTGCTCCAGTGTTATTCGTGAAAAAGAAAGATGGCTCTCTCAGGATGTGCATTGACTATCGGCAGTTGAACAAAGTCACAATCAAGAATAACAACCCTATCTCCAGGATTGATGACTTGTTCGACCAACTTCAGGGTGCTAGTCATTTTTTGAAAATAGACCTCAGATCCGGTTATCATCAGCTCAGAGTCAGAGATAGTGACATCCCGAAAACAGCCTTCAGAACTCGGTATGGTCATTATGAATTTGTAGTTATGTCATTTGGACTAAACAATGCTCCTGCAGCTTTGATGGATTTGATGAACAGGGTGTTCAAGCATTATTTGGACTTGTTCGTTATCGTCTTTATTGATGATATCCTCATTTACTCTAGGAATGAGGAGGAACATGCGACTCATTTGAGGGTTGTTCCACAAACTCTCAAAGATCGCCAGTTATTCACTAAGTTTAGCAAATGTGAGTTTTGATTGTAATCAGTTGCTTTCCTTGGTCATATAGTGTCTAGCAAAGGGATCCGAGTGGATTCTCAGAAGATTGAAGCAATGAACAATGGCCCAGACCCACCTCTCCTATAGATATCAGAAGTTTCTTAGGTTTGGTTGGTTATTACAGAAGGTTCATCGAAGGATTTTCATCCATAGCTTCTCCATTGACTAAGTTGACTTAGAAGAAGGTCAAGTTCCAGTGGTCAGATGAGTGTGAGAAGAGCTTCACAAAACTGAAAAACTAGGTTGACTACAGCTCCTGTTTTGACTCTACTAGAGGGTTCAGATGATTATGTGATCTATTGTGATGCATCCAGATTCGGCCTAGTTTGCGTGTTGATGCAGTGAGGTAAGGTTATAGCTTATGCTTCTAGGCAGCTTAAGGTGCATGAGAAGAACTACCCGACTCATGACCTCGAGCTTGCAGTGGTGGTGTTTGTCCTAAATATTTGGAGACATTACTTATATGGTGTTCACGTAGATGTGTTCACAGACCATAAGAGCCTCCAGTATATATTCACCCAGAAATAGTTGAATCTTCGTCAGAGGAGATGGCTCGAATTCCTCAAGGACTATGATATGAATGTGCTTTACCATCCTGGTAAGTCCAATGTTGTAGCTGATCCTCTCTGCAGACTATCTATGGGTAGTGTAGCGCATGTTGAGGAAGAAAGGAAGGAATTAGCGAAGGATGTTCACCGGCTTGCTCGCCTAGGAGTTTGCCTTATGAACATCTCAGATGCTGGTGTAACAATTTAGAATGGGTCAATTTTTTTGTTGGTAGCGGAGGTTAAGGAAAAACAAGATAGTGATCCTATATTGCTTCAATTGAAGGGTGCAGTCCATCAGCAGAAAGTTGAGGTTTTCTTCCAAAGGGGAGATGGTGTGCTTCACTACCAAGGTCGTTTATGTGTTCCTAACGTGGGTGAATTGAGACAGCAGATCCTTACAGAAGCCCATAATTCCAGGTATTCTATTCATCCAGGTTCCACTAAGATGTATCGTGATCTGTGGAAAGTCTTTTGGTGGAATGGCATGAAGAGGGATATAGCAGATTTTGTGGCCAAGTGCCTGAATTGTCAGCAGGTGAAGGTAGAACATCAGAAACCAGGAGGTATGACTCAAGAAATTAACATTCCTACATGGAAGTGGGAAGTGATCAACATGGACTTCATTACAGGCTTACCTCGTACTCGCAGACAACATGATTCCATTTGGGTAATAGTAAACAGAGTGACTAAGTCCGCTCAATTTTTGGATGTCAAGACTACAGATTCGGTGGAGGACTACACCAAGCTTCACATTAATGAGATAGTCAGGCTGCATGGGGTTCCTTTGTCTATCATCTCAGATAGAGGTCCTCAGTTTACCTTTCATTTCTGGAAGTCGTTCCAGAAAGGTCTTAGTACCCAGGTTAATCTTAGCACAGCATTTCATCCACAGATGGATGGACAGGCAGAGCGTACTATTCAGACTTTAGAGGACATGTTGAGAGCTTTTGTGATCGACTTCAAGGGTAGTTGGGATGATCACCTTCCTCTTATAGAGTTCGCCTACAATAATAGCTACCATTTTAGTATCCAGATGGCCCCTTATGAGGCATTGTATGGGCGTAGATGTAGATCTCCAATTGGTTGGTTTGAGATAGGTGAAGCAGCCTTGATAGGACCAGATTTGGTTCATGATGCCATGGAAAAAGTTCAGCTCATCAGAGAAAGACTTAAGACAGCCCAGAGTCGTTAGAAGTCCTATGCAGATGTAAGGAGAAGGGACTTGAAGTTCCAAATTGATGATTGGGTTTTCCTGAAAGTGTAACCTATGAAGGGGGTGATGAGATTTGGAAAGAAAGGGAAGCTTAGTCCTAGATATGTAGGCCCTTACAAGATCTTGAAAAGGGTTGGTAAAGTGGCTTATGAGTTAGAGTTGCCAGCAGAACTAGCAGCAGTCCATCCGGTTTTCCACATTTCCTTGTTGAAGAAGTGTGTGGGTGATCCAGCATCTATAGTGCCATTGGAAAGTGTAGTTGTGAAGGATAGTCTCACTTATGAAGATGCGCCGGTTGAAATTCTTGATCGTCAGGTTGGAAGGTTGAGAAACAAAGAAGTCGCTTCAGTGAAGGTTTTGTGGAGGAGTCAGTCCGTAGAGGGAGCTACTTGGGAAGCAGAGGCAGCCATGAAGGCCAATTATCCTCATCTCTTTCCTTCCGATTCCACTCCAGCTTGAGGTAATAGTTTCTCTCTAGTCTTTCAGTTAATCATGCGTAGATTCAGTCTTAGTATCATGTTTTTTCAGTTATACTTACATTTTCAACGTATTTGCATGTTCTTGGAACTTAGTTCAGTCAGATTTCAGTTTCCAGTACTTAGTGAAAGGGTCTGCAGCTCCTTCCCTCCATTTTTTTCAGCTAGTTTAGTCTTCATTCGAGGACGAATGTTCCCAAGGGGGAGATAATGTAACACCCCTTATGCTAGAAAGACCAGTTTGCAGAAATCAGAAGTTGCAGGTGCCACCGACGGGCACCACCAACGGACGGTAGGGTGACCCACGAACCGTAAGTGGGGTCCGTGGATGGCCACCTATAGCCCTCCCCAGAAACAGTCTAGAAAAATGTCTAAGGGTCGACCCACAGCCGGACCCACGGACTGTAGGTCAGAACACGGGCCGTGGTCCTGGTCCGTGGATCAGACCCCTCAACAGCCCCTCTCTGAAGCCAGTCGACGGTTGACAGGACGGACCGTGGGTCAGTCCATGGACCGTCGGTCAGTCCGTCGGTTGGCCCCGACAGCTTTTAAGTCAGGGGTCATTTGTTCTTTTTCCTATGCGTTGGACCACTAAACTACGTCATTTAACCCCTAAACTACTTAGTTTTGGTCAGTTTTAGCCTAGAAACTAAATTAGAACCTACCCTAGTCAATTCATTCTCCAAAATTCATCCAATTAGAACGAAAAGAGGAGAAAGCAGTCGAGCAGCCCTAGTCCAAGAACGCAGCAAGGTTTCTTCTTTTCCAGCCCTGAAATCGAAAGATTTCTCCATGAAATTCATCACCAGGTATGGGGGATTTCACAAGTGGGTTCCTTTCGCCCATTAGGTCCCTAGAATTCAGTCAGATTCTTGATTCCCTTCATATTATCTAGTCCTAGGGTTTCTTGAATGTTAGAAATTGTTGTGAATCAGTTGGTAGAATATTTCTAATCAGATTTTCATGTTGTTGTAACACTATTGCTTAGTTCCTTGCATGAAATTCAGAGCCCTAGTGGTGTAGATTTGTTTAGTTCATGAATTACACTAGCTAGGTCAGTTTAAACAGATATACATGCCTCAAATTTCGAATGTTTCATTGTCAGTTATAAATGTCGCATTCTAAGTTAGCATGTCAGAACAATGGGCTATCCAGTATAATTCAATCATGTTACATTGTTCATATTTCTAGTTGGGAGTAGGCTTAGACCGAGTGGACTAGGGTTCAGCGTACCCGAATAGTCCCAAAACTACGTGGCCCCGTAGGTTTATAATTCCCCTCTATGGGCATCATTTTAGTGATCACACCAGTCATGCCTTTATACCCTTGGTGTATATTGGGTCCTCTCGATGGGGAGTATACATCGAACTCCACGTTTAGCTCACGTGGTTTTATGTCGGTTATTAGTGGCTCCCACAGTCAGATTCTAGTGCATTTGACCAGGTTCCCAGTTACATTTTAGTATTCAGTTTCAGTGTGTTATGTATTTGGTCATTGCATTCAGTTAGCTCAGTATTCAGTATATTTCAGTATTTCCATCATGTTCAGATTATATCATTGATCAGTATGCTTTATTCAGTTATGTAAATATTGTTCAGCTTTATTCTATCTTGCATGCTCAGTACCTTTCAAGTACTGACGCATATTCTGTGCTACATCTTCTCGTGATGTAGGTTCCGGTCCTCAGCATCCAGATAACGCATAGATCGGTTTTTGATCTCCAGTTCAGCAGCTTTAGTGGTGAGTCCTCATTCTTCGAGGACAATAGACATGTTTTCTATTCAGTCTTCCCTTTTTAGTTTCAGTTTTTCTAGAGTTAGCTAGGGGCATGTCCCAGCATCTCTAGTCAGTTAGAGGCTATATTCAAACATAGTTAGATTCAGTTTTAGATGTGAGTTTGATCTTTCAGTTGTTATTAAACTCATAGTTTTTTTATATTCAGACAGTATTGGGTATTCCCCATCATTTCAGTTATCTCATGGTTTAGCTTCCGCATTAGTTATCTTTTCGTAGTTATATTCAGTTTGCTTATCATATGCCAGCTCAGGGTTAGCTTAGGGTCACTCGTGATCCTAGGTCCTGTATTTACGTTAAGGGGGTAGCCTCGGGGCGTGACAATTCGTGTCTAAGATTCAGATATGAAGTTATAAAGTTGTCTATTCGATTATAGGAATGAAATTTATCGAAAATACATGTAAACAAGTCTAAGGGGTGACAACGAATGTCAAATGGGGGATTTTGGATTGTTAACTATCAGCTACAACACAAACAAAATAGGGAAATATCAATAAAGAGAGATTCTCGGGATGTGATCGTTTATAAGCTAATTACGCTATATGGGTAATTGAAATTTAACAACGACTTGCTGAAATATTGTGGGTAGGCTGGACTTTAAATGCAATAATTTTCTCTCGAACAACCATTACGATTCAGGTGATTTATTTCGAACATCACAAGCTTAACAAGGTAACCAACCCACAACCTTAATGCATCCACTCTCTCGAGCTAGATGGGTAGGATAAGGTTTAGGATTCACTCTCTCGAGCTGAACCCATATCGACCCAATACCCACAAATCATTAATCAAAAGCTTTGGTTCCCAAAACCTCTCTCTCAAGCAATCCAAGAACTCAAAATTAGAATTGCATTTGCAACTACATTTCATAGATTAAAACGCAGCTAATGATTAAACCCACATTAAAACAACAATTTCATCATCAAACAACAATGCCCATAAGATAATTAGATGAATAAACACATAATCACACCCCAAGAATTGGGGTTTTAGCTACACATCATAAAAATAGAGAATACATTAGCCATGATCTGGGTGAAGGTTCTCAAGTCTTTAGAATGGTCTAAATTAAGTAATTCCAAAAACCTACTTGCAAATCTTCAAGTTTGAGCCTCAAAAGCTCCCAAGTCTACAATGGAACTCAAAAACTAAAAGAAAAACTCTATTGAATGATCGCATGATACTAAATCTTAGTTTCAAAATTCAATTTATAGTTGCCCAATTTTTGGCCTGAACAGCCATTGGGCGAGATAAGTCGTCCTTCGTCGAACAGGTCGATGATCCGCCATTTTTCCTCTTACATCGCCATTTTGCCTTGGCCTTCAGCATCTCAGGTCCTATAACTTTGGGCGATTCAATTTGTTATCGCGGGACCGATCGGCGATCCACCGAATGCCCATTTCTATCTCCAACTTGGTTCTTCCCAGGGCTGGCATGTTGGAACTTTGGGTGAGCTAAAGAGCCACTCGGCGGTGCGCCGAGTAGTCTTGGCGATTTCAGGGCGGCATGTCTCCACCAGTCATGTTTGTTCTAGCCATTTCTGCAAAACAACGAAGAAACACTTAGAAAAATATCTAGGACAATATGTAGAAAATAAATTGCTGAAAGACTCGCCGAACCGACGGGTCACCGAGTTACTTTGGCGAGCAAGATCAGGCCCACCGAAAGTTTACTGGGCAAAGTTTTCAAAAATTCAGGACAGGTCGGCGATGTCCAGGGCCATTCAGCGAATAGCCGACACCAATCGGTGAACTAGAAGTAGCTCGCTGAAAGTTACAGTGTATTTTAAGGATTAGGGGCGCAGAAAGGCGATCAAGAAGGACTTTCAGCGAGTCACCAAGTGAACTCGGAGAGCTTAGGCATATCACCGAAAGTTACAGAATCAAACTTACCAATTTAAGGAAATTAAGGGCGATCAAGACGTACCAGTTTTCAACCCCAATCTTTAAAATCAAGCCTGCAGCCCCCAAAATTAAAATTAAACACCTACACTACGAAATTAAGGTTAGACCCATACTACCCAAGCCCTCAAGGTACTCAGACTTCCCCCGATTTGGCCAAAATTGGTCATTTGACGTCTTTTGCCCTTAAGAATGACGTCAAACGCTCCATCATTGGGCAAAATCCGACATTTAGCACAATTCGAGGATACTCAGACTTCACCCCACTAGACCCAATACAAAATTATCGCAACCCAACGATTTAGACTCCATTTTAACATTCAAAAGCACGGGAATCGATCAATGACGCACAATTAGGCACTAATTCAACTTATTACGGGTAATCCGATAATTAATCCACAATTAAATCATGCCACCCAACAACAATTAAGCAATATAATACCGAATACATTCGAGTTCAACCACAAATGGAGTTTGGGGTTTGGAAAACCAACCTTTTACACAGAAAACAAGATTTGTAAAGCTAGACGTAAAGTTCCACAATCCCGAGCAAAGATTTCACACGATACGAGAGTAAAAATAAGAAAATACTAAATATCTAATATAGGGTGCAAGAGTACGAGGGGTTAAAAATGGGAGAAGATGATGGATTTTGAAATTTTAAATCATTTGGCCTTTAAAACCTTTTAGTTCGCGCTCCATTCGGCGATATAAGTCGTGCTCACCGAACCACTCGGCGACGCGCCGAGTGGTATTTTAGCCCACTGAGTTTTACAGGACTCCCAGCAATTTGGAGGTTCAAACAACGGTCAAGGTCGGGCTCACCGACCTGTTTGGTGAGTCGCTGACTGAGCTTTTAGCTCACCAAGTTTTACAGGATTCCCCTTCAAGCTAGGTGATTCCAACGGCGGTCCAAGTCGGGGCTCACCGACCTCTTCAGCGGTTCGCCGACTGGACTTTTGGTCACCAAGGTACCCATTTTCCAACACTTCTCACTTTTCAACCTGCACAATCAACACCCGTTATTCAAAAACAACATTTTACAAAACATCAAAGACTTGGGTTGCCTCCCACGAAGCACCTTATTTAACGTCGTGGCACGACGGAATTACCAATTTAAGCTTCATTTTTAGGGTTTTCCATTGTATCACTAGGCAACCCTCCTTTTGGCCTTGGATTTAGATGGGTCGACATTTGACCCATTTGTGTTTCCAGCTGCTTGATAGAGACTGAGTGAGAAGTCACCGTCTGATTGAGAGTTGAGACGTCCTCCTTCATCTCTTTCAATACTTTTTTCTGAACCTTCGACCTTGTTGAGAATGCGTGAGAGCATGTCTTCCGTTCGGACATTCTCTGAGTCAGCCCTTGGTTCCTTAGGCTTTTGATGCTCATGGGGTGGGACGTACCTATCCTTGTCACCCTCTCTTTCCTTCCAAGAGGCATTACGATCAAGCCATTCTCTGTCACGATCTCTCCATCCATCATCTCTGTTCCAACCTGGATTTCCACCCAGCCTTGGGTAGTTTGAACGAAATCCTCCTCTTTGATTTGCAAGGAAGTTCACTTCCTCATTGTACAGCGCTTCAAAATGTGCTTCATCGGGGTTTACTCCACCAACACCCATAGCATTAACACTCTTTGCACCACTACCCATCACATTTTTTTCCAAGATATCCAGCTGGGTCATCATTTTGGCCATGTTTTGGTCTCTCTCTTGATCCTTTTCGATCTGCTCTTTTGTCATTCTAAAAGTGAGAGGAGCACTTGGTCCTCACGAGTGTACCATGCTCTATTGATCTTGGTCATGCAATCAAGGAGTTGAGACACTACTTCATAGGGTTGTTGCATAATACCACCGGGAACAAGTTGATCAGCAACTCCTTTGTTCACCGAATCAAGACTCCTATAGAAGTATTGCAGCAGCACATCATTTGGAAGTCCATGAGTTGGGCATTGAAGCACCAACTTCTTAAATCTCAGCCACGTCTCGTGGATTGGCTCACCTTCCAAGCGTTTGAAACCTTGGATGCTATCTCTGAGCGTCATCATCTTCGATGGGGTAAAGAATCTCACTTGGAACGCTGTGGTAAGCTCATCCCAAGAGGTGATGGAGTCCCTTGGTAACTCAGATAACCATTTGGTAGCTTCACCCATCAAAGAGAATGGAAACAACCTGAGACGAACTAATTTTTGTGATATGTTCTTGAATGAGAACAGACCACAAACATCCAAGAAGTTCCGAATATGCTCATGGGGTTCTTCGTGAGTCAACCCTCCATATAATCCTTTCAGTTGTAGGAGCTGAAGCATTGTGCTAGTGATGTGAAAAATAGCGTTCCCTTCAGCTGGAGGTAGACGTATTGCACCAACACCACCCAATTGAATTGGGTCATTTACATCATTCAGATTTCCAATATCATCTTGGTGGCCCACTTGGCTACCATTGCTCCCGTTTAAGCTCATCTCTTCCTCTGTTCACAACAAGCAACACAAACAAAAACCAAAGTAGGTCGGTTCAACTATAACACAAAAAGATCACAATTCAACTTCAATAATAGAATTCTAAACAACACCACTCCCCGGCAGCGGCGCCATTTTGATTAAACGTCTCAAGTACACCTCATCCAATTATAGGTGTAAACGATCGTTAGTCAGTATAAAACCCAACAAAGCGTTGGGGTCGAATCCACAGGGAGCGGTCCGTGTCTAAGATTCAGTTATGAAGTTATAAAGTGGTCTATTCGAATCCGCATTATTTATCTGTTTGTAGTTATATTCAGTTTGCTTATCATATGCCAGCTCAGGGTTAGCTTAGGGTCACTCGTGATCCTAGGTCCTGTATTTACGTTAAGGGGGTAGCCTCGGGGCGTGACAATTCATGTCTAAGATTCAGTTATGAAGTTATAAAGTTGTCTATTCGATTATAGGAATGAAATTTATCGAAAAGACATGTAAACAAGTCTAAGGGGTGACAACGAATGTCAAATGGGGGATTTTCGATTGTTAACTATCAGCTACAGTACAAGCAAAATAGTTAAATATCAATAAAGAGGGATTCTCGGGATATGATCGTTTATAAGCTAATTACGCTATATGGGTAATTGAAATTTAACAACGACTTGCTGAAATATTATGGGTAGGCTGGACTTTAAATGCAACAATTTTCTCTCGAACAACTATTACGATTCATGTATTTCTTTCGAACAGCACAAGCTTAACAAGGTAACCAGCCCACAACCTTAATGCATCCACTCTCTCGAGCTAGATGGGTAGGATAAGGTTTAGGATTCACTCTCTCGAGCTGAACCCATATCGACCCAATACCCACAAATCATTAATCAAAAGCTTTGGTTCCTAAAACCTCTCTCTATAGCAAGCCAATAACTCAAAATTAGAATTGCATTTGCAACTATAATTCATAGATTAAAACGCAGCTAATGATTAAACCCACATTAAAACATCAATTTCATCATCAAACAACAATACCCATAAGATAATTAGATGAATAAACACATGATCACACCTCAAGAATTGGGGTTTTAGCTACACATCATAAAAATAGAGAAACTATTACCAAATACATTAGCCATGATCTGGGTGAACGTTCTCAAGTCTTTACAATGGTCTAAATTGAGTAATTCCAAAAACCCACTTGCAAGTCTTCAAGTTTGAGCCTCAAAAGCTCCCAAGTCTACAACGGAACTCAAAAACTAAAAGAAAAACTCTATTGAATGATCGCATGATACTAAATCTTAGTTTCAAAATTCAATTTATAGTTGCCCAATTTTTTGCATGAACAGCCATTGGGCGATATAAGTCAGCCTTCACCGAGAAGGTCGGCGATCCGCCGAATGCCTATTTCTGTCGCCAACTTGGTTCTTCCCCAGGGATGGCATATTGGAACTTTGGTCGAGCTAAAGAGACACTCGGCGGTGCGCCGAGTGGTCTTGGCGATCGCCAGGATTGCTTTTTCTTCACTTCTTCAGCTTTTTAGTTACTTTTTTATCTGGTCATGTCCTTGCCTTGCTCCTTAGCCTCCATAGCTGCAAATCAACACTTTAAGATCAATTTAGAGCATAAATTAGGCATTTGAGGACACTTATGCTATCAAAACAAAGCCCAAATGAGTCTAAATCTCAGACTCATCAAGGGGATATCTTAAAAGGTTCAAGATGGAGAGGAGCAAGCCTGTACCAACCCCACTAGTTCACAATGATAAGATTTCAAAGTTTGAAGGAGGTGTAGGGCTGATCCAACAGTTTATAGAAGTCTAATTGGTAGTTTGTTGTATTTAATAGCTACAAGACCTGATCTCATGTTCGCGATAAGTCATCTGTCGAGGTTTATGCTAGCTCCAAGTCAAGATCGTCTTGGTGTTGCTAAAGAATGTTGAGATATATGAAAGGAACTGTTGATTATGGTATTTGGTTTTAAAAGGAAAATTAAGGGTAAATGATGGTTTATTCAGATAGTGATTGGGCAAGAAGCGTTAATGATATGAAAAACACATCTGGATATGCTTTTACACTTTGTTTAGGCATGTTCTCGTGGAATTCAAAGAAGCAAAAAGTGGTAGCTCAATCTTCTACATAAGCATAATACATTGCCATTGCTGGAGGAACTAATCAAGCTCTACGGTTAAGTAAGATTCTGGGTGATCTTGAGAAAAATCTTATTGAATCTACTTTCATTAAGGTTTACAACAACTCAGCAATATCTATGGCCAAAAATCCAGTTCAACATGGTCATAGCAAGCTTATAAAAGTGAATTTTCTTGCTATCAAGAAAGCAGAGAATGATGGGGAAGTTACACTTGTTCATTCCAGCTTAGATCAGCAGATTGCAGACATTATGACCAAGGCTCTTCCTAAGGGAAAATTTGAAGTTCTAAGGGCTAAGTTGGGAGTATCCAAGGAAAATCTCAAGGAGGGGTGTTAGAAAATGAGATATTTCTAGATAGTCTTTTGTTTAATGGTTCTTTTTTAAATATTATGTTTAGTTTGTAAAGGAAAGATAGTCCTTATTTTATGGAATATGTCTTGTAAGAACATACACTAGTGGTTGGATATGTATGGTCTCTACTAACTTTTGAAAAGCATGTGTGTATGCCTTTTGTAATATGTCATATGAATGAAAAAAGCTTTTGTTGAACCTTATCTTTTTCTCTAAAGTTTCAAATACTAACAATGACATCACCATCTGCATCACCCATCTCTCTTGGATCAACCTGAACAGATACTATCATGGAAGAAAGTGACTCTTTCCCGCTGAAATTCTCTTCCTTTGCAGTATTCTTTACTAAGTCTGTCAAAAGACATCTATTTTTTTATTTCTAAAATTTTCCATTATGATCAAGATATTGTTTTATTTTCTACAATTAATGTAGGACCTAAAAATTTGTTAGTAAAAAAATAAAAAAATTAATCATAATTGTATTTCAGATAAAATATCAATTTTATTTGTATTTAATTTCACAACTCAAAGATATCAGTTTAACAATTACAATGTGTATTAAGTTTGGATAAATAAATATTATCAAGCCTCTAAAATGTTAGAAAATTTTGATGAACAACTATATGGGACCATTATGATTTTGCACTTCTTGCTTACCTGTTAGGCTAGTACTTTTGATTTACAAGCACTCAAATAGGTATAAATCCTTAACTAGAAAGATTCTTTTATATAAGAAATACTACTCATTGAACTATAGATTATGAAATTCTAAGTTTGAAATGTAGAGGCAATGAGAAAATAAATAGTCATTTTTATAAGATTTACTCAAAAATGACTATTGTAGTTGGCAATTCCTGCCTCTCCATTTTTCTTATGAGCATTTCCATGAGATGCCATGGCTTTTCTTACTTGCCAACACAGACTGAATTATCAAGTTCCCCTCAATCTTAACAAGTGTATCATTCCTCGAGACATAAAAAGAGGCTGCTAGAGGATCACTAGCAAAACCCACGTAAACAAACACATCTGAAGCCTTATTGGTATTTTGTTGATTGCTTTCACCCAGTGGCGGATCTAGGATTTTAAGGTTGTGGGTGCTCTAAAACTGGCGGAGTCAAAAATATAAAAAAAAATACATGTTAACAATGAGATTCGAACTCGGGTTCAACAACACTAAAAGGAGTCTTAAGAACCCACCCAAGAGCCAATGGGCCAATCAGATCATTTATTCATTGGGTGCTCTATGTTACTTTTATACAAATACCTCTTAATTTCTACATAGATATATATATTCCGAGACGAGGTTATTGGGTTCTCGAGAACCCGGCGGACTCCATGTGGGTCCTCCCCTGCTTTCACCCTGACCTCCCCGGCAACAAAGTGGACTATGATCTATTCCACCGTATTTCCCAGAATAACTAGTCCCATTCACAGGCCCGTCAATAGTCAAAACTCTTCCATGATGTTTTTCAAAAAATTCACTCACAAGAATCCCCACTCATAAATGGTTCCCTCATACCTCCATATCTCACTTTCAATAAAGGAACCAACCCACCAAAGAGAAGCATGAAGAACAACACACCAAGGAAGCTAACACTAGCAACCTTCTTTGTTTTCACCTTATTCTTCTTTTTCTCCACTTCCTTGCTACTTTTTGGCGCAGGCGCTACTACATGTGGTTTCAACTTTGGAATGGGAACCAATGGCACTTTTGATCCTAGTAGATGCATAATATAAGGTTGTATATATGACATCCATATAGGGGCTCAAAATGACAAAGGGACTTTCTCAAAATGTTTGAAAGAACTCTCAAGACTTAACTTTTAGCTCTACCTTGAATTTGAATTATAAATTTAAGTTTATGATTTGCGGTAGGAAAGATATCATGATGATTAGGAGTGTTTTTAGATAGTTAAACATGAGAAACGATCAAGAAATCACTGTCTGAGAGCAAGTCTGCGACGCGGAGATGCATTTTAATATTTGGTCGCGAAATAAATTTTGAGGCAGAGGGGTCCGCGACCTCTCCGCGATGCGGAGAAAGATTCTGGGCATAGGGAGGGCAGGTCCGCGATGCGGAGCAAGGTGCCAGATTCACCCAACTTTTTCCTTCTTCATTTTCTAACCCCAATTCGCCTAAATTCGATTCTTTTTCTCAAATTTTCTTTAGATTCAGATACCAAATACATGTACACAAGAATCTAATCAAACACAACTCTAAAATCAACATGATTTCCTCAAGAGCTCATCAATCTCATCTTAACTCAAGAATGAAAGCCAATTTCAAGAACACAATTTAAGAACATCAAACATTCATCTTTCTAGAACGAATTTAATGTTGAAATTAAAATGATTGGCGTGTGGATGAAAAAACCCAACACTATGGAAGCTTACATACCTCTTAGGAATCAAACCCATGGCGAAAATCCGTAACAAAACTCAAGAACCTCGACGAACGCCTTGATCCTTTTCTATTTTCTCCTCTTTTCTCTTCTTTTCTCTTCTTGAACTCTCAACTAAAACCCTAGGCGTATATTAGGATTATAAAACTGAACCTAATAGTATTAGACACTTAAAATTATTAAAAATGAATTAAATCTGATTGGGTAAGGAAAAGACCAAAATACACCTTACTATTTTCGGGTAACTTTCCTTAACTGGACAGCTTGACTTCAAAAGGGGATATCTCCCTCATATGAGCTCGAAATTTAGGAAAATTGGTTGCGTTGGAAAGATAATTCAAATACCTTTCATCTGATACCTTGTAGCCCACCTAAATCATCATGTACTGAAGGTTATGGTCGTTTGAAATTGACCCAAAACTCATAACTTAAGCATAACTTGCAAAATTTCAGATTTTGCTATTTCCAATTTAGTTCTTTTTGAAACTCAAGGTGTTACATCTAGTGACCTTAACACTTAGGAAAAAATTAAATTCCTTGGTAAAAACTTACTCACTATGAAGGATGGTTCAAGTCTTAGCTCAATTTTTTCTGGGGTGTTACATTTATTATATTGTTGGGCCCGAGGCCGTACGCGAGGACCGGCGGGATCTAAGGTTAGTACTCTCTGCTTGATAGCGTGGTTTGGGTGATTGATTGTTTATTTAACTTGAGTGTCTTGTTTGAATGCTGGTGATGGCATGCATTGCATTGTTTGTTCATTCACACAGATTTTGTGGTACGATCCCGGCTCATGCATTGGCATACCTAGCATTTATGATGACATACTATTTTACTCAGTTTTTACTCTAAACTGGTTTAATGGGAGTCGTACCACCTAGATCACCTGATTTACTGGATTTTGAGATTATGAGACGTCAGGGACGTGCTCCTTTCTACTTGAGATATTACCGGCATCTATGATGTGCTCAATTCTTACTTGACTAGACAGCGTGTCGACGCCTTTTCTTGCATGAATATGTCTACTTATGACCCTCTACGAAGTTGATCCCTACTTATCACAAGTTCAAGGCCTAAGTCCTGGTTCGGGCCCAGGTAATGTATATGGACTACCCGCGTCCCCTATGAGCCCCTCTGGCCGTGAGTATCATAGTATCGAATGATGGAGTTGCATGGGTCCTACCTCACCCGTAGGGTAGGCAGGCAGTTCTATACACTTAGTTACAGATGGCTACTGATGGTTCTACTGCATCCTCTGTATCTATATGTATTACTTATCACCAGTATACTTGTTTGTTGATTCCACCCCTCCGGTTTATTAGGGTCGGTTTGGTTATGTTTTCTTAGTGTACCTTCTGGGCTTATGGGGTCCGGTTAGGTTATTGTTTGACTATATTTTATTCTCTATTATTTTTTATGTTAGGCTTGGACTGTAGAATTGTAGTTGTGGGACCTCCTGACCCTGGGTATTTGACTTGGTGTCTTAGTTGTTGACGAATAGGTTGTTGGCTTGCGTTTCAGGTACGTTCTTGACTCAACGTCTTACCTCTTGTATCATGTCTCTACTCTTTATTGTCTTTTTATATTAGTATCTCCCCTTATTACTTATTGTTTATGCTTGTGTTATCTTTTGACCTCAGTCGGCCGTTGCCTGCTAAGTACTGTTTCGGTACTCATACTACACTTCTGCCCCTGCAGATTGCAGATTGACTTATCGTCGTTGATTGGAGTCGTGCAAAGCAGCTTGGAGTTTTGGAGATTAGGGTGAGCTCCTGGTGTCTGGAGCTACCAGTTTCCATCTATTATTTTTGCTAGCTTAGTCATTATATTGTATTCAGAGACAACTCGTACTTATCTTGTATTTCTAAAGTCTTGTACTAATGTTTTGTATTAGATGCTCAACTACCAACTGGTGTCAGGTCTTGGGATGGTTTCTGTTTGTATCTCTATTGTTTACCCTTTCTCCGCTTGTTTTGAGCTTTATGCTTCTCGTTGTTGGCTTCCACTTGATAGTCTGTTGCTTATGACTCCGGACTAAGGGTTAGGCTTACCTACTTGTGGGGTATAGTAGGTGCCATCATAACCTGAGAAATTGGGTCATGACAGTATTAACCCCTATTCTACGCCCTATATAAGTGATTTAAGTCCTAAACAACCCATTCTAAATAATTCTCCTAAATCATAAATTTCCCTCCAAGTTCATCCCCAAAATCCTCTCTAAAGCTAAGGAAGAGGAAGTTAGGGTTTCACTTCAATATCTTCAATTCACCATAGCTATTGGGCCTTGATCACTAAGGTATATTAGTACTCACCTATGGAGTCCTTCCTCCTTAGGGTTCCTAAGATCTTCACATTTTACAAAGTTAGATTCTCAATTCAAAGTTAGGGTTTTATTCAATCTTCATAGGTTCTTTTCAATTATGATTTAATTGATTGTTTTCCATCTTTTAATGCATGAGTTGAAGTATTTACATGATTTTGAGTTGAATTCATACGAATCCATGATCCATGATTTTAGAATATAAATACATGATGAAGCTTATGAACTATGAAATATGATTTTTATAAAGATATGCATGCTTTTATGAAAGAGATGTAAATGATTTGAGGATGCCTTGAGAGGAAAGTATCAGCGTTCTTTTTTTGAAAGGTTTTCTCACATACTACTAAGTTCATGATTGTGAAAGGTTTTCTCACATAAGGATTCATAAGGTTGAAAAGTTTTCTCACCTAAGTTGAATCAAGTTTTAGAAGCTATTCTAAATAAACTTTATCTTGGATTGGTTGCTAAATTGAGTCTTTTCATGGATGATAATATGAATATGATTAATGACCATTCCGTGAGATTTTACTTAGCACCGAGTGGGTTCTAAGGATAAAGGTTTTCGTTTAGCGTGTGTGGATCTTTAGTAGCAATCCCTAAGTTCCAGATTTATGCGCCACCATAGGATCGTCTCAGATAGACACTAGCAACTAGATCCACTTTAGCTCAGACTTATGGTTCATACCTTGGCAAGTAAGGACATATTTTTTCAGTGTGGAATAGATATTTAATTCCATGTTATAGCTCACATAGTCTTTATCGGTTAAATGGTAAACATCCCACAATAATGAACGGTGGTTACTTTTAAAGTATCTCACAAGTGTTTTAAAGAAAATTAAGCTTGTATTTACCATGATTATGACTTATGTATTCTAACTCTTTTATCATTATGATTTAGTTTGTTCATTACATGTCATGTTTAGCATGATTTCATAACTCTTATGCATTGTTATCATACTTAGTACATTTTATGTACTAATGCATACTTGTGCCTACATTGTTTCACTAATGTAGGGTCCGACGCTCCTACCTCTCATACTCGTGGCTAGTTGATCTCTTGGTGTTCGAAGATTGGTGAGCCCTCATGTTTCGAGGACCGAGATATTTTTATAGTTTTTCTTATTTCAGCTTTCAGACATTTGTATGTGGTGTATAGGTTACGTCTCAACCAATTTCTTTTGATGTATAGATGGCTTGTTGAGACTATGTTAGACTTGTGCTTTGTCAAAAACTCTTTTATGATACTCCCTCCGTCCACTTTTGTTTGTCAGGATAAGGTCATGCACAACCCTTAAGAAAAATTTAATAAGAGGTGCAATTTAACTAATATAACCCTACTATCAATCAATATGGAAATTGGTCTTCATTAATGGATTTTAGATGTATACATTAAATATTACTGATTCATGTGTTCAAAGAATACCAAAAGTTCAACGAGATAACTTTTCAACTGAACTAAAACTTACTACACTGCTCAATGAAAAACGTTTGCCGCTTTCTTTGTGAATGAAATTTTTGTTCTTTCAAATTTAGTTTAAACAAAAATATTTCTTTCAAATTTTTCTGCTTTCAAATTTAGTATATGAAAACTTAGAATTTTTCACCAAAATTAACATTATAAAAGAATGCATAGTATTTGAAAATATGGTATCAGACAAAGTTATCAAAATTTCATTATATCAAATAGTTCTAAATATGTCCGTTGAACCTGATAATGATAACGGTGTTGGAAAACAATTGTCTGATCTCAATATTGTTATAGATTTTGTTCATGATCTAAATGATATATCAAACGGATGTAATTATTGAAACATTTCCGATGAATCATTTTTATTAGATTTATACACTAGGCCAAATATCGAAGACGATATAGTGGCACTGGAAGAAAGAATACATGCACCATATGAAGGATCAAATATTAGTACTGCCAATGAGTTTATTACATCATTACATTAAATTTTTACTTTTAATTTTTACTAGTGTATGCTTATCATGTCTCTGTTTTCTTTTTCTATTTAAATGGAGATAGATAAAGATATTGATGATGGACGTGCAAATGAATGAGTATCACAAGCATCAAGGCAATCAAAAAAATTGAGCAATCTTGAACGTCGAGTGGTATATGAAATGCTATTAAAAAGTGATGATGGAATTGAAAAAATGAGCACTAAAAACAGTGGCATTACATTTTTCAGTTTCATGGAGAACAGTACAACGCATTTGAAAACAATCAGAATGTGGATTACGTTTTGATGTAACTCATAGAATGACTAAAAATTGTAGTTGCAAGAGAATTGAGTTGGATCATATTCGTTTCGTGAGGTTCCTTTTCAAAGACGAACGACTATTCAATCTCTAGCTTGTGCATTGAATATGAAGAAGTCCACTTTGCATAACCGTTTAAAGTTTGGAGATATACGAAGACATTCGAATGCAATCAAACCACATTTATCTGAAGAAAATAAAATATCTCGATTGCAATTTTGCCTATCGATGATCGATCTTGCTAGCATACCACATGATTCATTTTTCATAAATATGCACAACATTGTTCATATTGATGAGAATTGATTCTATATGACTAAAAAAAATTGAATCTTACTATTTGCTTCAAGATGAAGAAGTTGCAAGAAAAAATATTATATTGGAAAGATCATGTTTTTAGCAGCCATAGCTTGGTCGAGGTTCGATGCAGAAGGGAATGAATTATTCTCCAAAAACATTGATATATTTCCTTTTGTCACACAAAAGCCAGCTAAGAGAGTGAGCGTCAATAGAGCCGCAGGCACACTAGAGACGAAGCCAATAACTTCGCTAAATAGAGATATTATAAGGTCAAATTTAATTGAAAAAGATGTTACTTCCATCAAGTAAAAATGGCCAAGAGATGACTCAAATCAACCAATTTTTATTCAGCAGGATAATGCAAGAACACATATCAATTATGATGATGAATAATTTCATCAAGTGGCTACAGAAGACGGATTTGATATCCGCTTGATGTGCCAACCTCCAAATTCTTCAGATCTAAATATTCTACATCTTGGATTCTTTAGTGTTATTCAGTCCTTACAGCATATGGAGGCATCAAAATCTATTGATGAATTTATCAATGTTGTTGTGAAGACATACAAAGATTTTTCTCCAGTGATGTCGAATCTTATTTTTCTAACACTGCAATCGTCCATGGTATAAATTATGCGAACAAGAGGTTCTCATAAGTATAAAATTCTGCATATAAAGAAATCTACGTTAGAGGAAGAGGGCCAACATCCTGTTCAACTGAAATGAGGTTCTGAGTTGGTATATGAAGTACTCGATCATTTAGGGAGAAATAACTTCCTAAGTTTTTGGATAATGATGGTAAATTTCTAATAAGATCTTCACAATTGAGGAGTGAATTCATCTTTTTATATGAGAATGTTGATTGAATATTGGTGATTGAAAAATGTGAAAATAAAACTGTATTTTGTGAATTGAATCGTAAGACAAAGATAATGACAATATTCTGATTTTTGTTGCATTAATTTTAAGCGATAATGACAAAGACAAAAGTAATGACAATATTCTGATTTTTGTGGCATTAATTTGAATATCTAATGAAAATACCTAATCACATGTAAAGTGAAAAAGATTTTAGCATACACCTTGAAGTCTCTATTTCTTGAGTCAGTTAGTAATGAAGAGTAATTAATCTTAATAAAATTTGGGGAACAATATTTTTAACATTGTCTAGAAAGTTTGTTGAAGTTCTTCATTCTCAAAAGTTTCTTCTCCTTCATATGGAAACTTTTTCAAGTCCAATCCATCATTCACAACATTTAAGTTGAAGTCATCACCAACTCCTTCTTTTGAGTGTTAAACTTTCTTCATTTGATCATCAACTATCTTCATGGGATCTTCAACTTTAATGGAATAGTTAATTTTAATATCTGCTGAAATTTTAACTTGAGTTTTGGTGTCCATGTTTATAAAAATATAATCTAATGATTATTCTAAAACTAATTTATAGAATGCTTACTTAAGCTAATGGAGTAAGTGCATTACTTAAAATGGTCTTGTAACTTTAAAATGGCTTGTACTTTTTGAAAATTGTAGTAATAATTTTTTCACGTTGAAGTAGTATTGTAACTTTAAAATGGCCAGTAGTTTTTGAAAACAGTAGTTAATTATTAAGGGTAGAATTGAAAAAAGGTGACTAATAGTTTCTTGATTGTTTAAATTGACAACTATTTTTAGTATACCTGACAAATAAAAGTGGACGGAAGGAGTATAAGACTATTTTTTTGAAATCGTTTTCTATTATCTTGTATGATGTATTCTAAGTGACTTGTGTAGGGCCTCTCAAGATTCTATACTCCATGTTACGACTAGGGTATACTTTGGTTCATGACAAACTTGGTATTCAGAGCCTAAGATTTAGAAAGATCTTAGGATGTCTCACAAGCAACGTCGAGTAAAGTCTTGTTCATAAGTGTGAAGCGCGCCATATTTATGATAGGAGGCTATAAGATGTTTATGAAACTCCGCTTCTTTCATCATTCTAAATTTGTGCGATTAAGTGTAACTCTATATGTCTCTTTCCTAATGCTTATTTGATGAATTTTAGGATATGGACCCTCGAAGAACATACGTTAAAAGGAATGCCTGTGACAATGTGGAACAAGAAGCTCCTAAAGTTCTGGCTGACCCTTTGGCCGAACAAGTGACTAACGCGGAGTTCCGAGCCATTTTTCAAGTTTTGGCTCAAGTTATGACGGCTCAAGCCAATAGGGAGGTTGTGGTCCCCGTGAACCCAAATGTGGGTACGGCAGCAACTAGAGTGAGGGACTTCACTAGAATAAAGCCCCCAGAGTTTCATGGTTCCAAAGTTGAGGAAGATCCTCAAGATTTCATTGATGAGGTGTATAATTTTTTAATGATCATGGGAGTGACGCTGGAGGAAAATTCAGAATTGGCCACTTATCAACTTAAGGGTATTTCTCAAGTTTGGTTTGACCAATGAAAGGAAGAGAGACGGTAGATGCGGGCCCTCTTGATTAGGAAAAGCTTAAGGTTACTTTCCTTGATAGGTTCTTTACCCTTGAGATGAGGGAGGCAAAAGTACTTGAGTTCATTAACCTTCATCGAGGAAATATGAGTGTGAAAGAATATACTTTGAAATTCACACAATTGTCCAAATATGCTCCTTCTATGGTTGTCGATTCTAGGTCAAGGATGAGTAAGTTTGTTTTGAGTGTGTTCGAAATAGTGGTTAAGGAATGTCGTACGCCATGCTCATTAAGGAAATGGATATTTCTCTTTTAATGACACATGTCCAATGAATTGAAGAGCAGAAGCTTAAGGAAATATCAAGGGAGGCAAAGAGGGAAAGACTAGTGATGGTGACTTTTCACATTAGAGGTATGATGGACATGGTCTTCCTAGATTTCGACAAAGGTTTCCCGTCAAGATTCCTCTAATGCTCTGGTTCCGAAGTTCAACAAAGATAGGGTGTCTAATCCTAAGCCTCAAGGAGGAAATAGTGGTGGATCTTTTTTGTCTACTTGTACTAGCTGTGAAAGGAAGCATGATGGTAAATGTTTAGCCAGTACAGATGCTTTTTTTGTTTGAGGTAAGAGTAGCCACAAGATAAGGGATTGTCCGTCACTTTCTACTAAGGGAAAAGATGGTAGGCAAGCTACGCCTAGTGGTTTGGGTTCAAGTGCTCCAAAGCAAAACCAATTTTGTGCACTTCAAACTCGACATGATCAAATGGGTTCTCCCGATATGGTTATCGGTATGTTAAAAGTCTTTCATCTTGATGTTTTCGCTTTGCTTGATCCGGTGCTACTTTGTCTTTGTGACGCCATATATGTCTATGAGATTTGATATTTCTCTGAATATGTTGTTAGACCCTTTTACTGTCCCTACTCCTATTGGTGAATCTATTATGGCTAAGAAAGTATATAGAAGTTGTCCCATTTCCTTATCCCATAGACTCACTCATGTTGATCTTCAAGAGCTTGATATGATGGATTTTGATGTTATTCTTCGTATGGATTGGATTCATTCTTTTTGTGCTTCTGTTGATTGTAGAACCCGAGTGGTTAAGTTTAAGTTTCCAAATGAGCTCGTCCTACAATGGGCCTAAGGGTTAGTTTGTTTCTTGTCTTAAATCTAGAAAAATTATTTCTAAATGTTGCATATATCATCTTGTTCGGGTTAGGGATATGGATTATGAAGCCCCTATTCTTGAGTCGGTTCCCATTGTAAATGAGTTTCTGGAAGTGTTTCTTGATTATCTACCCAGTGTTCCTCCCGAAAGGGAAATAGGCTTTGGAATTGACGTTCTCTCAGATATGCAACCTATCTCTATTCCTTCTTACCGTATGGCTCCGGCATAACTTAAAGAATTAAAGGAGCAATTGAAAGATTTGTTGGACAAGGGTTTCATCTCACCGAGTATCTCTCCATGTAGTGCTCCAGTTTTGTTTGTTCGTAAGAAGGATAGTTCACTTTGCATGTGTATTGACTACCGGCAATTGAACAAGGTTACCGTTAAGAATAAGTATCCTCTTCCAAGGATAGATGATTTTTTATCAACTCCAAGGAGTGAGTTACTTCTCTAAGATTGACCTCTGGTTGGGTTATCATCAATTGAGGGTGAATGAAGGTGACATTCCAAGGAAAACTTTTTGAACTCGGTATGGTCATTATGAGCTTTTGGTAAAAAAATTTGGTTTGACTAATGCTCCAGTCACATTCATGGACTTGATGAATAGAGTGTTTAGATAATATCTTGATATGTTGGTGATTATGTTTATCGATGAAATCTTGATTTACTCGCGGAGTGAGGATTAGCATGTCGATCATTTGAGGATTGTGTTACAAGTCCTCAAGAATCAACAACTATTTGCAAAGTTTAGTAAATGCACGTTTTGGTTGAGATTCATGGCTTTTCTTGGTCACATTATTTCCGGTAAGGATATTGAGGTAGATCCTAAGAGACCAGTGCAGTTAAGAGATTGCCTAGACCTCTATCCCTTTGGATATCCGAAGTTTCTTAGGTTTGGTTGGTTATTATAAAAGGTTTCTATGGTCGGAAGTATGTGAGAAGAGTTTTCAAGAACTGAAAGATAGACTTACATCCACTATGATGTTGACTTTACCGGAAGACTCCAATGGGTTTGTTGTTTATTTTGATGTTTCAAGGATTGGATTAGGGTGTGTTCTTATGCAAACTGGTAAAGTTATATCTTATGCTTCAAGGCAACTTAAGATTTGTGAAAAGAACTATCCTATACATGATTTGGAACTAGCGACGATTGTTTTTGCCTTAAAGATTTGGAGGCATTACTTGTATGGTGTCCATGTTGATGTCTTTACCGACCACGAAAGTTTGCAATGTGTGTTCAAGTAAAAAGATCTAAATATTCACCAATGGAGGTGGCTAGAACTCTTAAAGGACTATGATATAAGTGTCCTTTATCACCTGGGCAAAGCCAATATGGTGGCCGATACCTTAAGTGAACTGTCTATGAATAGTGTTGCACATGTTGAAGATGGTATGAAAGAATTGGTTCATGATGTTCATAGACTAGCTCGGCTACGTGTTTGGTTGGTTGATTCAAGTGAGGGTGGTGTTGTTGTTCATAATAGTTCAAAATCATCTTTTGTGTTGGATGTGAAAGCCAAGCAAAGTCTTGATCTGTTTTGGTTGAGTTGAAGAAAGTGGTGCTTAAAAAGTCCATTAAGGCTTTTTCTCGAGGGGATATTGTGTGCTTCGATATCAAGGTCATTTGTGTGTTTCCAATGTTGATGACTTAAGGGAGCAAATCTTATCGGAATCTTATAGTTCTTGCCTCTTGGTATTCCATTCACCCAGAAGCCACCAAGATATTTCGTGACTTGCAGGAGGTCTATTGATGGAATTGGATGAAGAAGGACATTGTAGAATTTGTGGCTAAGTCTCCAAATTTTTAATAAGTGAAAGTCAAGCATCAAAAGTTAGGAGGGTTTTCCCAAGATATTAGTATTCCTACTTAGAAGTGGAAATATTTGAATATGGAATTTATTGTTGGTTTACCCTGCACCCGGTGGTAATATGACTTGACTTGGGTTATTGTGGATCGTATGAAGAAATTGTCTTATTTCATTCCCGTCAAGGTTTCTTATACTGCGGAAGATTATGCTAAATTATATCTAAGGGAAATGGTTAGGTTGCATGGAGTGCCCCTATCCATTATCTCCAATCGTGGTACCCAATTTACTTCACAATTTTGAAAGTCTTTCCAAAAGTGTCTTGGTACTCGTATCAAGCTTAGTATGTCCTTTCATCCTCAAAGTGATGGACAAGCGGAGGGTACTATTCAAACTTTGGAAGCTATGTTGAGAGCTTGTGTGATTGACTTCAAGGGTAATTGGGATGATCATTTTCCTTTGATTGAGTTTGTATATAATAATAGCTATCATTCAAGAGTTGATATGGCTCCATTTGAGGCTCTCTATGGTAGGAGTTTTAGATCTCCTATAGGTTGGTTTGAAATTGGTGAGTTTTCTTTAATAGGTCGCGAGTTGGTTCATGAGGATATGGAAAAGGTTCGACTTATTAGGGAAAGGTTGAAAACGGCTCAAAGTCGATAAAAGTCCTATGCCGACGTTAGAAGAATAGATCTTGAGTTTGATGTTGAGGATTGGTTTTACTTGAAAATTTCACCTATGAAGGGTTTCATGAGGTTTGAAAGAAGGGGAAGCTTTGTCCCCTATATGTAGGCCCATATCAGTTTTGAGGCATATTGGTAAAGTTGCTTATGAACTTGATTTACCTAATAATTTAGCATCGATACATTTGGTTTTCCATGTGTCCTCATTAATAAGTGTGTTGGAGATCCGATATCTATTGTACCATTAGACAATCCTGGTATAAAGGAAAGTATTTCTTATGAAGACGTTCCGGTAGTTATTTTAGACCGGCAAGTTCAAAAATTGAGGAATAAAGAAGTTGCATCAATAAAAGTGTTGTGGTGGAATCAAATGGTTGAGGGTGCTACTTGGAAGGCCGAGGGCTATATGATGTCTGATATCCTCATCTCTTTCCCTCCATTCCTACTTTAGCTTGAGGTATTTAGCTCCTCATGGTTCTTTCTTTCGGATTCATGTGTCTTAGTCATTCTCATGTTTCCATATGCATGCATCTATGTTTTATGAAAGGTCAAATCCATCGGTGGCCTCCTAAAGTTGGCATCAAGTTTCACTTAGACACCTCAACTAGGCAATGTTCATTGTAGACACCTCATATCGGGTCATGTTGTGTCATTTTGACACCTTTTTGACAACTGGGCGATGTAAATGCATGACTTTAAGTATTTACATGATTTCGAGTGGAATTCATATGAACCCATGCATGATCCATGATCTTAGACTATGAATACATCATGAAGCTTATGAACTATGAAATGTGATTTTTTATAAAGATATGCATGCTTTTATGAAAGAGATGTAAATGATTTGAGGATGCTTTGAGAGGAAATTAAAGTATCAATATTGTTGTATTGAAATATTTTCTCACATACTACTAAGTTCATGATTGTGAAAGGTTTTCTCACATAAGGATTCATAAGGTTGAAAGGTTCTCACCTAAGTTTTATCAAGTTTTAGGAGTTATTCTAAATAAACTTTAGCTTGGATTGGTTGCTTAATTATTCCTTTCCATGGATGATAATATGAATATGATAAATGACTATTCCGTAGGATTTTATTTAGCACCGAGCGGTCTTTTGGGATGAAGGTTTCTATTTAGCGTCCATGGACCTTTAGTAGCAATCCATAAGTCCCAGAACACTAGCTAGTGGATCCACTTTAGCTCAGACTTATGGTTCTTACCTTCGCAAGTAAGGATGGTTCTTACCTTCGCAAGTAAGGAAATCTCTTTTCGATGTGGGATAGACTTTGAGTTCCATGTTATAGCTCACATGGTCTATGTCGGTTAAATGGTAAACATCCCACAATAATGAATTGTGGTTACTTTCAAAGTATCTCACAAGTGTTTTAAAGATGTTAAGCTTGCATTGACCATGATTATGACTTATGTTTTCTAACCCTTTTATCATTGTGATTTAGCTTGGTCATTGCATGTCATGTAAAGTCCTTAGCATGATTTCATAACTCTTATGCATTGCATCATACTTAGTACATTCCATGTACTAATGCATACTTGTGCCAACATTGTTTCACTAATGTAGGGTCCGACGCTCCTACCTCTCATACTCGTGGCTAGTTGATCTCTTGGCATTCGAAGATTGGTGAATCCTCATGTTCTGAGGATTGAAACACTTTTATAGATTTCCTTATTTAGTTTTCAGAGATTTGTATGTTGCGTATGGTTTACGTCCCAACCACTTTCTTTTAATGTAATAGATGGCTTGTTGAGACTATGTTAGACTTTCGTTTTGTCAAAAACTCTTTTATGATATAAGATTATTTCTTTGAAATCTTTGTTTCTATTATCTAGTATGATGTATGCTTAGTGGATTGTGTAGGACCGCTTGGAATTTTATACGCCATGTTACGCCTAGGATATACTTTGGGTCATGACATACAATGAAAGATAAAATACTTTATATGACTTGTAAGACATATTAAATTTATGTCAAATGAGTTTAGTTTCACCAAGAAAATTATTGAGCCACCAAAATGTGAACTATGCGATAGTGATTTAGAGGTCCAATCGATTGTTATTATCGATTACCTTCCTATTATTTATTTACGTGGAAAACATATGTCCTTATTCAGGTAGACTGTCTTGTATCTTAATATTTAGAGGGAACGACTCTATGTTCTATTATTCATAAGGTTTATAATCTTATCAATTGTATCCCTATGACTATGAACTATGAAGCTTTCACTATTAAACAAAGTCCCGAATAGAGGAAATATATATAATTGAAAGGAGAAAAACAAAAGCAAATTGTATTTATAGGAAAAGCAAACACATCAAGTAATGATCTTGTATGTTTTATTTCTTTTGAGTGTTGTTATTACGAGAAAATATGAAGTTCTATCAGTGAATTGTATTTTAAACAAATAAAAGCAACACTGAATCAATTTCAAAACTTAAGTAGTGGAGTAGGAAAAAAAAGAGTAGAAAGCAGGGTGGTTCAAGGGGAGACTAATGAAACTTTTGCTTTAGGCGCGCCAAAATTTTTAATTAATGGTAAATTTTATGATTTTATTTTCGCTAAAATAATATAAAATTTAGATTAATTTTTTTTATATAAAAAACCATCTACTATTTATATTAAATAATATTTTAGAATTTTGAATTAAACTACTCATATCTTCATGTTAGTAAAATACAATTGTATACATCATTATCCAATAGATTGTGTTACAAATAAATGACAAACATGTACTTAACTTGAATTAATCTCAAACAATATAAATAGTAATAGTAATATTACTATGTAAAGTTAAAGAATTTATGTTTTTTAAAGATACTACACTATATATATATATATATATATATATATATATATATATATCTTATTTAAAAAATAATTTAAGCCACTTTTGGTTATCCCGAAGAAGCCGGATGAACAAACTTAAAAGAGAAAGAAGAATAATAGTTAATTTCCAATTTTCAAATACAAGAGAAAATCAAGTGGAATCTGATCTTGGGCGTTTTATATGCCCAATTACTACAAAATACCCAAATTTACCTTTAGTTTCGGGGAAATACTTTGTTCTAATTGTTATGGTTTGATTGATTATTGCGATGATTGCACACTAATATACATGATTAGTCATTTGTAGGGTTTCTAAGAGATGTGTGTGCATAATAAGAGCTAAAGAAAAAAGGACGACAAAGTTGCACCAAAGGAGAAGTCGGGCGCACCGCCCCAGCTAAATTGGCGCAGGCCAGGCGCAGGGCGCCAAGGCCAAAAGTTCAGAGAAGGAGTTGGAGCGCACAACTAGCACAGTGCACGAGCCCCAAAAGTTCAGAGACACTTTCTTGGCGAATTGCCCCACCCCAAGGACGACTTTTCCAGCAAAATTGAGTTGAATTAGGATTCCAAATAGGGTTAGAATTGGGAACTTATTTATTAAACTCTATAAATAGGACCCTAGGGTTATTTTGTAAAGGTTTGACTTCTTTATGGTGTGTAAGAGCAGGGATAAACAATTCATCTTAGGTTTTGATTCTCTACTCCTTCTTTAATTTTGAATTGCATGAACACGATTGTCTTTGAGTTTATGAATATTATGAGTGGCTAAAAGTCTTTGTTTTAGGGTTGTAGCTACGGGTAATTGTTGAACATCAATATTTTTTTATTAATTTTTGTTATCGCTTAAATTACTTTTGTATTCTTGTTTTAGTATTTCATGATTGGCCACCATAGAAATAGACATCTCGTCAATTCTTGGACTGGGGAGACTATAAGGTAGATAGACCAAGGAATACAAAAAGTTTGATCTTTCTTGAATATCACTTGATTAGATTTGTGTATAGGATTGATACTCGGATGAACACCAAGCTTTGTTACGAAACATGATGAAATATAAATGCTCACCAATTGAGTCTGTCTATCCCCGATCAACGATGTAGTTAGACAGTCAATTGAAATAGGCGATTAGAGGTCGAGAGACCATGATCATAAAATCAATCTTGTAAATCAGTAATTTGATAACCTTAGTTAATTCATTACTTGAGATGCGATACATGAAACCATATGCATGATGCAGCCCTGGAATTGTCTCTTACTTATTTAAATCATTAAAGTGAAGTTGTTCTTGTTAGTTACTTTAATAATTTAATTGTTCATAGTAGTAGTAAAACAAAAATCACACTCTTTTAAAAATACTTCTTTTAAATTATGGAAATAATTGAGTTAATGTAAATTGATCGTAAGTCCCTAGGGTTTGAAAACTCGGTTCTAAAAGGAACTACGTTACTTGTGCGACCACGTACACTTGTGTGTGCATTTGGGAGCAACAAGTTTTTGGCGCCGCTACCGAGGACTTTAGAATTAATTCATATCTAATTTTGTAAGTCTACTATTTGGTTGTTCAAGTGTTAATAACTTGATCTTAAATGTTCTGAATTGCAGGCACTTAGAGCTAAAGTCTGGCTCGAAAAGGAGATCTTGTTAAACTAGACGACGAACCTGAAAGAGCTCTTCGCTGACGAAGAAAGCTGGCGGCTCAAGGACAACAGAGAATTAGGACTAGGTCTCCCGGAAAATACTGCCGGTAATGGTGAGAATAACATGGATAACAAAGGACAGGAGATACCCGTAGTAGTACAGGTGACACCAGTCTGTGATGTGGTAGCCCCACTCACAGCTAATGTTGCATCGAGTATTCAAAAACCATCACCAGGTGGTAGATTTGAGCTGAAACAAAATATGGTATACCTCATTCACTCAACTGGACAGTTCACCAGCCTTTCTCATGAGGACCCCCAAGTGCATATAAGAAACTTTCTGGAAATAAGCGACACATACATTACGAATGGGGTATTTTCTGATTATATGAGATTGACTATTTTCCCTTTTTCACTATTGGGAGAAGCAAGGTGGTGGTTGGATGTTGAACCACAAAATTCCATCACTACATGGAACTATTTAGCAAAGAGAATCCTAAGTCGATTCTTCCCATCAGGAAAAATTGTAAGGTGTAGGAGTAAAATCTTGAGTTTCAAGCAGAGAAATGGAGAGGATATGTACCAAGCATGGGCTCGATTTAAACAAATGCTAAATACTTGTCAACATCATTACCAGGAAATGAGGTACTAGCTCACGCCTTCTTTGAGCGTCTTGAATATAATACAAGAGTACTTTTAAATAGTGAAGCAGGTGGGTGAGCATTAGAAAAGACCTATGATGAACTAGTTGAACTCCTAGACAATCTCTTAGAGGGAAACCTAGAGTGGAATGGAGACACACAAAGATCCATTGTGCAAAGAGCTACATGAGTTTTAAAAGTGCATCAAGCAAATGCATTAGATGCAATGGGTGCGTTGAAAAATCATATTACCACACAGCTCAAGAAACTCACAATAAGTCACCAACAGGCACAAGTGAATGCGACAGAACAACCTTATGGATGGTGTGAAGTTTGCGGTAGTGGAGAACATGTAACTGAATGTTGTGAAGCAAATCCAGACTCCGTGAACTATATGGGTAATGCACAAAGAGGTGGAGGAACACAGAATTATGATAATACATATAACCCAAGTCAGAGGAATCAGCCTAACTTCTCATGGGGTGGAAATCAAAATCAGCACCAAAACCAGGCGCAATGGCAGACCCAATACCGACCACAAGGAAATGGGCCACAGTATCAAAATAATGGGCAAGGTAATAATAATGGTGCGCAACAAGGAGGTATGACCAATGAGGAATTGTTCCAAAATCCAATGACATAGATGAATGAAAACAATGCAAAGGTAGATAAGGTTAAAGAAGGATTGACAAACACCGATATATTGCATAAAAATCTGGAAAGGCAAGTTGTGCAAATAGCTAATGCGTTAAACTTGTGTCCACAAGCAGGTCTTCAGGGTGACACTAATCCTAACCCGAAACAATTGAATGTTGTAAGTACCAAAAGTGGGTTACAACTAGAGGAGCTAGCTCCAAAGAAGAGAGATATTGAAGTACTAAGTGGGGAAAAAAAACAAGAAGAGCTAAAAAGAATTCGAATGTTGAGAAGGTTGTTCCTCAAGTGAAACCACCTCCTCTTTTTCCAAAAAAGTTCAGAAAGGAGAAAGAAGATGAATTCTTCAGTAAGTTTCTCTCTCTCCTTAAATAAGTTCACATTAATATACCTTTGGTTGATATCTTACAGGGAATTCCTAAATATGCCAAGTATATGAAGGAGATAGTGGCGACCAATACAAGGTTGACTAAGTATGAAACAGTGGCACTTACTGAGGAGTGCAGTTCTAGAATTCAAAATAGACTACCCAAAAAGTTGAAAGATCCGGGTAGTTTCACGGTACAAATTACAATTGGGCAAAGTGTCCATGCCTAGGGATTCCGTGATTTGGGTGCTAGTATCAATCTCATGTCGGCATCCTTGTACAAGAAACTTGGGTTGGGAAGTCCAAAACTAACCACTGTCATCCTACAACTTGTTGACAAATTTGTTGTGAGGCCAGAAGGGGTAGTAGAAGATGTGTTAGTATAAGTGGGGTCGCTAATCTTTCCGGTGGACTTTGTGGTCCTAAATTTTTAACCTTATCCTGAAGTTACATTCATCTTGGGATGACCTTTCTTAGCCACAAGGCGAGCACTAATTGATGTAGCAGCTGGGTAATTGACCATGAGAGCTCATGATAAGGTCGAAGGATTTGATGTCTATCACACTTTGAAATTGCCTTCCGTCTATGAAGAGTTGTCTGCTATCACTATTGTGGATATAGCCATAGAATCACATTGTATTGATTCCAAAGATCCCTTGGAAAGAGTTTTGGTGGGACATGACATAGATGGAGAACAGAAGCTCAAGAGGTGGCTACTTGTCTTGATGTGGCACTTGTTGGAACGCAAAAAGGTGTAGCAGAATCATTAGATCGTGTGTTGGGGCCTCCACCTAAACCCTTGGTTGAAGAATCACCCAAGTTAGAGTTAAAATATCTTCCGACTCACCTAAGATATGCATTTTTGGGCAACAATAAAACTTTGCCCGTGATACTTTCTGCAGAATTGTCTGAAGCATAGGTTGATGCGCCATTGAGAATTTTGAAGCGAAGGAAGAAATCTATTGAGTTCTAGATGTCTGATACTCATGGGATTAGTCCGGCATTATGTTTGCAAAATATCTATATGGTGGAGGACCACAGGCCAAGTGCACAACATCAACGTCGGCTAAATCCTTCGATGAAAGAAGTGGTTAGAAAAGAAGTGATAAAGTGGTTAGATTTTGGGATTGTGTACCCTATCTCTGACAGTAAATGGGTAAGTTATGTGCAGTGTGTACCAAAGAAAGGTCGTATGATAGTGGTGAAGAATGAAAAAAATAAGCTGATTCCCAGAAGAACAGTCATCGGATAGAGGATTTGCATGGATTACTGGAAACTGAATGATGCCACGTTAAAAGATCATTATCTTGTCTCTTTTATTGATCAAATGCTTGACCATTTAGCAGGGCAGAAGTACTATTGCTTTCTAGATCGGTAATTCGGATATAATCAGATTTTGATTGCACCTGAGGATCAAGAAAAGATCACTTTCACTTGTCCTTATGTCACATATGCTTTCAAGCGTATGCCATTTGGACTCTGCAATGCTCTGACTACGCTCTAGAGGTGCATGATGGCTATCTTTCATGATATGGTGGAGGACTTTGTAGAGGTATTTATGGATGATTTCTCTGTCTTTTAGGAAGTCCTTTGAGGTATGTCTCTGGAACCTTGACAAGGTACTCGCTCGTTGTGAAGACACAAACTTAGTGCTTAATTGGGAGAAATGTCACTTCTTGGTTTGGGAAGGCATAGTTTTGGGTCACAAAGTGTCAAAGCAGTGACTAGAGGTTAATAAAGACAAGGTTGAGGTTATTGAAAAATTCCCCCCTCCGATTTCTGTCAAAGGGGTAAGAAGTTTCCTTGGGAATGCATGATTTTACTGGAGATTCATCAAGGATTTTTCCAAGATTCTCAGACCTATGTGCAGTCTCTTGGAGAAGGAGGTCAAATTCGAGTTCGATGAGAATTGTTTTAAGGTTTTTGAGGTGCTAAAACGAACTTATAAATTGAAGCTCTAATCTTGATTGCTCCTAATTGGGAGCTACCATTTGAACTCATGTATGATGCAAGCGATGTAGCATTGGGTTCAGTATTGGGACAAAGGAAAGATAAAGTGTTCCATTCGATCTATTATACGAGCAAGACCCTTGATTCTACTCAAGCTAATTACACAGTGACTGAGAAGGAGATGCTTGCTCTAGTGTTCACCTTCGACAAGTTTAGATCGTATTTGGTAGGTACCAAAGTGATCGTTTATACTGACCATGCAACTATTAGGTACCTATTCAACAATAAGGATGCTAAACCAAGGCTTATTCGATGAATATTGCTTCTCCAAGAATTTGAAATCAAAGATCGGAAGGGTACAGGAAATTAAATAGCTGATCATTTGTCAAGGTTAGAAGACTTCTCTCATGTTTATGAAGGGGAACAAATAGGTGAAGAGCTTTTGGATGAGCAGTTGATGGCATTGGATATCTCCCAAGTGCCTTGTTATGTCGATATAGTGAATTTATTAGTGAGTGGAGTGTTCCCTCCGGGGTCAACTACCCAAAAGATAAAGATTTTGACGCATGATGCTAAATTTTATATCTCGGATAAACCATTCTTGTTCAAACAAGGAGTGGTCCAAGTGGTGAGATGATGTATTCTGGAACATGAGGTCAAGAAAGTGCTCGAGAGTTGTCATGCAAGTCCTTATGTAGGGAACCATGGAGGAGAACGCACGGCTCACAAGGTATTACAATTTGTCTTCTTTTGGCCCTCTCTGTTTAAAGATTTATGGCCTATGTAAAAGGATGTGACCAATGCCAAAGGTTGGGTACTATATCAACAAGACATGAGATGCCACTAACCGATATTCTTGAGGTGGAAATATTTTATGCGTGGAGTATTGACTTCATGGTCCCTTCACACCATCGAATGGAAACCAATATATTCTTATGGTGGTTGATTATGTGGCGAAGTGGGTTGAGGCTGTAGCTCTTCCCGGTTGAGGCTGTAGCTCTTCCCACGAATGACTCAAGAGTGGTGATTAAATTCATTAAGAAGCACATTTTCACTCGTTTTGGAACTCCAAGGGAAATCATAAGTGATGGAGGTAAGTACTTCATTAACCATTTAGTGAAGAATCTTCTTGCTACGGCAGAAGGTAGCTACAACTTATCACCCTCAAACTAGTGGTCAAGTTGAAGTGTAGAGAGGTGAAGCAAATCTTGAAGAAAATAGTGAATGCGCAGCGAAAATATTGGTCCGAGAAGCTTGATGATGCCTTATGGTTGTATAGAACTGCATATAAAATACCAATAGGGACTTCTCCCTATCACATGGTGTTTGGAAAAGCATGTCATCTTCCGACGGAGTTAGAGCACCAAGCATATTGGGTAATAAAGAAGTTGAATCTTGACCCTAAGCTAGCCGATAGAAAGAGAATCAGTCAATTGTATGAACTTGAAGAGTTTAGGCTCCATGCTTATGAGAATTCTAAGCTATACAAAGAGAAGACCAAGAGATGGCATGACAAGCACATAGTCCCTCGTACTTTCACTCCGGGCCAAAAGGTACTAAACTCTCGACTTAGATTATTCCCCAAAAAACTAATGTCTAAATTGAGTGGGGCCTTCAAAGTGGTGAGGATGACATGACATTGTGTGGTAGAGCTTAAAGGAAAAAACATCCCGACGTTCTTGGTGAATGGGCAAACGGTCAAGCACTATTTTGGAGAAGATACGGATCGAGATCGAGAAGCTCTTGAGCTAAATGTTGAATGATCCAAGCAGAGTCGAACCGCGACGTTAAACCAGGCGCTCCACATGAGGAAACCCGTGAAAAAATGTAATAATTAGTTAGTTTTTGTTTAAGTTTGATTTTTAACTTTTTAGTTTAGTTTAAATATTCTAGGATTTAGTGAAATTTTCTTCTTTTTTTTAAATTTTATTTTATTATTTTGGTAGGATTTTAGTTAAGTTTGATTTATTTGTAATAGTAAGGAACTATGAAAAAAAGAGAAAAATGAGAAAAAGACAAAAAGAGGAGTCGTGCCACGATAAAAACTAATGCGCTGGGTGGGAGGCAACCCACCATTATTATTATTATTATCATCATCATAATTTGGTTGATGCGCAGGATTCAGATGGCGTACCACGTCGAAAAAGATACAATGCATAAAAATTTAAAAAAAGGATACAACCGGCCCGACCACTAGCTAGGCGCGGCGCGCCATGCTTGCACAACCTGCAGCACTGGTCGGGCGCACAGGCAGCGCCTCACGCTAGGCATGCATGAAGTGAAATAGTGGTTGGGCGCTGGCCAGGCACACCGCGCCAAAGGCATGCCAACTAGGTTCCATTTTGGTGCACTAACAGCACCCCACGCCAACATCACGCAAGGCCAAACAACGCCGATGCAGGGGCAGCACAGGCGTATCACTTCAACGTGAAATTGACTAATGGTGGTTTTAGGTGCACTGCTGGCGCGCCGCCCCACCACCACGCCAGCCGTCTTGCCCGAATTATTTTTTAATTATTGGGACCCACTCAAAAACCCACCTTAAATCTTCATCCTACTCTCAATCTAACTCACTTTCTCTCCCTATTTCTCTCTCTAAACCGACCTACCCTCTCAAATTTTCTCAACTTTCCCAAAACTTTCTTCTTCTTCACCCACTTTCTTCCCCAAAATCCAAAAACCCTCCATTGTTACTTCCTCAAAGCTTCTCCTTACTACTAATCCACCACCTCCAACCATCCAAACCAATCAATTCCAAAGAAAAGTCAAAAAACCCCAAACCCACCCGCCCCACTACCCTACCCGACACCCCTCTTCCTCACCCCCAAAAAAATTTCTTTCTTTTTCTTCCATATTTGAGTTGGAATGGATCCTAAAGGCAAGAATGTTGAGGTTGGCGCGGGTAGCAAGTGAAATAGAAAATAGTCTTCTGTCGGAACTTCTAGTCGGGCACCTACCGGTTTGTCACCACAAGAATTTGGTAAGCAAGCGGTAATGCATTATGGAGAGGAGTGGTATTATTGTCAACAGGAAGCAAAGTACTTGGGTGATAAGCATGTCAATGAGAAGGCGTTTGTAAGCCAAATTTCCATAAATTCACGCCAAAGTTCACACCTTGGGACTCCAGTACATCTTTATTGATCAAGGTGACTGTAATTTGATCCTTGTGCATGAATTTTAAGCTAATTAGAATATGTACCATTTGAATCGTAGTTAGGGTGTTATTCGGGGTAATCGTGTGGGATTTTTGATGGAAGCTTTAAATGACTTCTTGGGTACCCCTAATTGTGACCACACTGAGTTCCAAGCCATGATAAAGCAACCCCTGTATCATAATATTTGTCATACTTTATGCAGGGTAAACTCTAATGCTAGGTGGGAAAGAACAAAGGATACGGGTCGACATGCGACTCTTCATTATGCCCACTTGAATCAAGAAGCACGGGTTTGGTTGAAAATTGTGTCAAGTACTTTGTTGCCTTGCAAGCACACGTCTGAGGTGACTAGGGAGAGAGTTGTGCTTATCTACCATCTCATGAAAGGGCTGCCAGTGAATGTGGGTGCTATTTTGCGTCAAAATATGTTAATGTTTCGGAGTAGTAAAATATGGTGCTTCTTTTATGGGAGTCTACTCACTAGATACCTACGTGTGTTGGAGATTGAGGGGGAGGTGCATGATGTGTTTCCACCCCGTGCCCCTCATTTGGAGTGTCGTGTGTTTGATGTTACTAAGACTAAAGTGCACGATGCGTCCCATGGGCAATTGTTGTCTACTACGAATAGGTAGGCATGTGATGATAGTTGGATGGGCCGAATGTATGGTATGGCTGAGCTTCAATTGCGGATTGGTGGTCGTCTGGTGACTGAGGATAAAATGGCGACATTGACTGAGTGTTACCCTTTGATGGATAGCGCGATGTTTATGTGTCGTATGGTCCCGATATTCCAAGAGCCTATCGATGATGTTAATGCCACTGCGGATGAGGAGGATGAGATGGAGGATGATGGCAATGATGATGATGACACCAGTGCTGGTGATAATGATATGGCCTTAATTGTTATGGATTTTTCCACGAATATGGCGACTTGCTGATTATGAGAGCAAGGCCTAGAGGCCAAAAAGGGAGTTTTCTTTCTCTCTTCACTTTGTTTTAACTTGTGCACTGGGGAGAGTGCTTTATTTAAGTGTGGGGTGGAATATGAACTTCGTTGTATATATTTTATTTCTTTATCGAGTCTTTTCTATTTTTAGGTGGGTTCCTCGACTTTTATTTTCGGTATTTTTCCTGAGGATAGTCCCATTGAACCGACTAGGACTAGTATTTTGTTTAAGTTTTTTGAGTCTTAGAGTTGTCATATGAGTGACAGTTCCCAATGATGGTTGGATGACAACCATTTTAAGGGAAAATTAGTCACTAAGAGTACTAGATTGGGAAACTGAATTGTTGGAGCTTTGAAACCTTGCTTAAAAAGTTAGCCTAACTTCATGGGTTTCACACTTGTATATACAACTTGAATGAAAATAGTAACCTTGAGACACACATAGGTTCTTTGTTTTGACTCTATTTGATAAAGATGGTTTAATTGAGTGGTTTACACCGCAATGTGATTTACATGAGCATGCTAAAAGTGATTGTATCATTATGTGTGTCATGATGTCATGTCTGGTGAGTAATTTCTTAGTTGTTACATTGAATGACATTTAGAACTTACCCTGTGTGTACTTAATAAGTAACTTGTATGACTTATGGAAGATGATTGGAGGCATTTCTTTGAATAGCCAATTTTAACTCTTTTGTGTGCCTCCAAATGAATTATCCTTAATTTAGCCCCCATTGAGCCTTTTAGCCTTTATTTTTTTCATTAAACCACATGATTGGGCCGAATCCCTTTTTATTGATACCATGACTTTATTTGATCCAAATATTGATCCTTAATGCACTATGATAAGAAGCAAAATGAAAACAATGGTTGAAGTGGAATAGGGTGGAAATGCTTGTTTTGTGGTGAAATTAAAGAAACTGGGTGGAAAAAGATGGCCCATGATCTTAAATTCAAAAGCACTTGAATTTTTAAAAAATGGAAAATGCATGAAAAAAATTATATTGTTTGAATAAGAAACAAGTTCTTAAGTAAACAAAAGGGCAAAGCTTGAAAGATGAGTGGAAGGGTATTCATGATTTGTGTACCAAAGGAAAAAAGAGGTTGTTGAAGATGTATGTCCGTAAAATAAAACATGTGCATGAGGGAGGATTAGTCACTAATTATACCTAAATGTACCTTCCCTTACCGTAAGCCGATATTACAACCAAATTTAAGTCTTCTTGATTCGATGATTAATACTTTGTGAAAATTAAAGTACACTAAATGCAAGCTTATGTCATGTTAAGATATGAAGGAACTTCATTTGTGAGAGTGAGTGTTAAATTGTGAAAAATAGGCATTGTTTTGAAATACAATGTGCAAACATGATGTTTGTAATAGTGGAAGGCTATACAAAAGAATTGGTGAGGGCAGTCATGACACATGTTTGGGTGTATTATAGTTGGTGTGTTTTTATATGGTTGCATTGGCCCAGAAATATTTGTGAAAGAGTCATTCATTGAGGTTATGTGTTGTTGATTGGTAAACTAGCCTAAGGAAGTAAAATTGTTACTTTGTTGCATAAAGTGTGAATTACAAAAGCATGATTAAATGTGTTTGGATGGTTTAAACGCAAGTAGAGAAGTCCAAAGGTATTCATAATGGGTTGATAGTTGAAGGATTGTTCGAGGACGAACAAAGTTTTAAATGTGGGGTGGTGATCTTGGGCGTTTTATATGCCCAATTCCTACAAAATTCCCACCTTTACCTTTAGTTTAGGGGACATTCTTTGTTCTAAGTGTTCTGGTTTGATTGATTATTGCAATGATTGCACACTAATATACATTATTAGCCATTTGCAGGATTTCTAAGAGATGTGTGCACATAATGAGAGCAAAAGTAACAAGGAAAACAAAGTTAAGCCATAGGAGAAGTCGGGCGTACTGCCCCAGCCAACCTGGCGCAAGCCAGGCGCAGGGCGCCAAGGCCAAAAGTTCAGAGAACAAGTTGGGGCGCACTGCTGGCGTAGCGCGCCAGCCCAAAAGTTCAGAGACACATTTCTGGCGCATTATCCCAGCCCAAGGACGACTTTTCAGTAAAATTGAGTTGAATTAGGATTCCAAATAGGGTTAGAATTGGGAACTTATTTCTTAAACTCTATAAATAGGACCCTAGGGTTATTTTGTAAAGGGTCGACTTCTTTTTGGTGTGTAAGAGCAAGGATAAACAAAACGTCTTAGGTTTCGATTCTCTACTCTTTCTTTAATTTTGAATTGCATGAACACAATTGTCTTTGAGTTTATGAATATTATGAGTGGCTAAAAGCCTTTGTTCTTGGGCTGTAGCTACGGCTAATTATTGAACATCAATAGTTTTTGAATTAATTTTGGTTATCGCTTAAATTACTTTTGTATTCTTGTTTTAGTATTTCATGTAGGCCACCATATAAATAAACACCTTGTCTATTCTTGGACTCTGGAGACGATAAGGTAGAAAGACCAAAGAATACAAAAGGCTTGATCTTTCTTGAATATCACTTGATTAGATTTGTTTTTAGGATTGATACCTAGACGAACACCAAGCTTGGTTACGAAACAGGATGAAACATAAATGCTCGCCAATTGAGTCTGTCTATCCCCACTCAACGATGTAGTTAGACAGTCAATTGGAGTAGGCGATTAGAGGTTGGGAGACCATGATCATAAAATCAACCCTGTAAATCAGTAATTTGATAACCTTAGTTACTTCATTACTTGAAATGTGATACATGAAACCCTATTGATGTTGCAGCCCTGAAATTGTCTCTTACTTGTTTAAATCATCAAAGTGAAGTTGTTCTTGTTAATTACTTTAATAATTTAATTGTTCTTAGTAGTAAAACAAAAATCACACTCTCTTGAAAATATTTCTTTTAAATTGTGGAAATAATTGATTTAATATAAATTGATGGTAAGTCCATTGGGTTTCGACAACTCGATTTTAAAAGGAACTACATTACTTGTGCGATCATGTACACTTGCGTGTGTATTTGGGAGCAACAGAATCACATTTCAATATGAATTACAAACTTTACATACTCAAGTAAAATTATATACGGAAAAAAAACTATCGAGACAAATCTAAAGAAAAACTACGAATTAGAAGTTAAAATAGTTTCTTTTATATATTCAAGTAAACTAATGTGTTTCACAATTTCTTTTTTCTATAGTCGCCCCGGTACCAAAAGGTCCCTCTAAAAAAAATACTATAGTTGTATGGATATATTTTGGTTATTTTGTTGTGATCCTCGCTTTATCAATAATTTTGTGAAAGGGGTTATCCATTTCTTTTGGGTGGGACGAGCTCAATTAGGTCTACTAGCTCTAACGGTCGTTGCTCCACCGATAGTAGTTTCGACCCTGCTTCACCAGTCATTCTAGTTGTTCCAACAATATTATATGGAAGAAAGTATTGATCATTAAAAAATACTAACGTGATTTTTATAGAGGTATATCTAACCATTTTCAACTATAACCATAAATATCTTACATATCAAACAGTATCACTTAAAAGATTAATTTTATTTAGAGAAAAAACATAAAGTCACTACTGAATTTGTCTCGAATTTTCAAAGAGACACCTTAACTTTGCAATCGTCCTATTACCCCACTAAACAATTATGAACTGATATTATTATATCATTTTTCGATCAGCCCCAGATTTTAAGAAGCAAGTGTGTTCACACACCAATCATTACATGACACGTGTTAATTTAATTAAAAATATATTTTAAAAAATCATTTTATGTTTTTTCTTTATCTTTTTTTCTTCTTTATTTCTCTTAATTTTTGACGTATTTTAATTTTGATTTCATCTTAAATTTCACTTCATCTTCCACCCGGGGGGGGGGGGGGGGGGGGGGGGGGGGGGGGGGGGGGGGGGGGGGGGGGGGGGGGGGGGGGGGGGGGGGGGGGGGGGGGGGGG